>CM042188.1:4944209-4979815 GCA_023539305.1 Ilex asprella
TGTTCCTATTCAGTCAGAGGATGATCCTGAGTTGGACTAGGCTCACCTTTGCTCTTGATGTTGGACTTATGTTGGAGTCAAGTGGCCAAGGAGAGGACTGCTAGGAGCCATATGGGCGGCGCCCCTTGGAGGAGTATGGGCGACGCCCATTTGTAGGAGTACCTGGGCGATGCCTACCTGGACTTGGAGTGGACCTGGACCTGGACTTGCAGTGGACCTGGTCCCGTCAAATTCGGGCTTGTCATTTTCCCCCCATGCCCCGAACATCTAACTTTTGGCGAGAGGAAGGGGTCGTGGACATGTACTTCGTCTTCATTGGAATGAGTTTGAATATCTTTTTATTTTCGGGGACTTACTAATTTTTTTTTATATCGGACAAAGAATATATATACATATATATATATACACATATAAAGTTAGATACACTTTTATATACATATATATATAAAGTTACATATATATATTCTTAGCCATAATTTTTGACTTTTCTTCCTCCTTTTGTTTTCTTTTCTCCTTTTGTCTTCACTTGGATTTCATTTGGGAGCCGCACAGCCATTCTCTCCACTTCTTTTTTTTTTCTTCTTCACTTGGATTTCATTTGGGATCTCACTTGGGCGCCGCCTCATGCCCTAGCTTTCCTTCATTTTCTTTATTTTTTTCTTTGTCTTTACTTGGCTGGGATCTTACTTGGGCGCCGCCTCTTGCCCTAGCTCTTCTTCCTTTTCTTTATTTTTTCTTTGTCTTCACTTAGTCTGCACTGGGCGCCAACTGAATGAATCTCTTTCCTTTTCTTTATTTTTTATTTGTCTTCACTTAGTCTGCATTGGGCGCCGACCGAATGAATCTCTTTCCTTTTCTTTATTTTTTCTTTGTCTTCACTTAGTCTGCATTGGGCGCCGACCGAATGGATCTCTTTCCTTTTCTTTATTTTTTCTTTGTCTTCACTTAGTCTGCACTGGGCGCCGACCGAATGGATCTCCTTCCTTTTCTTTATGCTTTCCGTGTCTTCAATTAGTCTGCACTGGGCGCCGACCGAATGGATCCTCTCCTTTTTTTTTTGTTGGTTTGCCGCTAGCTTCCTCTTCTTTTTTATTTTTTTTCTTGGCCTTCTCTTGGAGCCTAATGCTCCCTCCTCCTCTCTTTCTCTCTCTTTTTTTTATGACTTCTTCATTATAAAGACTATGGTTTAGCTTACTCATTCCAGGGGATTTCACCATATTTATTTTAGCAGGCCATTCTTCCCCTATAAATAGGGTCTTCACCTATTCACTGTCCGCTACCATTTCTTTTTTCTTTGGGTCAAGGCTCAACATACATAGATGAAGACTAGGGGTGGTCTGAGAAATGGAGGAGGCGAGGCAAGAGGGAGTGGCGTGGAGTTGGGTCTTGGAGAGGAGTAGCAACGAGGAGCTGGTTTTAGAAGAGGAGGCGATGCCCTGGGCCAGGCAGGTGACGCCCATGGTGGTGAAGTGGCAACAGACGGCGCCACAGCGGGTTTGACAGGTAACTTTTTTGGTGCTACCACATCGGCGAGGGAGGTAGCCAGGTTCCAGGTGACGCTAAAGGTTTGGGTGACTCCCCGTTGGGCTTTGGACACTTGGGTCCTCCTCCTTGTAGTGGTTTTGGTGTGGCTCCAGTGGCTGATGAGAGACCCTTTTGGACTATTAGCGGTGGATTAAATATCTGTGGGAGGACTTCAGATAATCCTTTTGGTGTATCCAAAGGGACTCCTGGCTCATGTGGGCAGTGGGGTGAATCATCAAGAGATGCAGAGGATGCCTACCACGGGTTAGGTGGCACCTCAGACACTCCAGGAGGTTCCCATGATGCGCTGGGCAATGCCCCAGGCCCAGTTCGGCCTCCTCTTCGTGAGAATAGGAAGTGGCTGATAAGCGATGGTGACGGTACTGACTGTCAAGGTATGCTTTCAGTATTCTTTTTGCTCTCCTATTGGTACGGGTGCTTTCTTTTTCATTGACTTAGCTTAATTTCTTGCTGGATTTTCATTCAGACGAGCGAGAGGTTGCCAAGGATCTTGAGGAAAGTCCGATTGGTAACGGAGACGACTGTTCTAAGGTGACCTCTATATTCAGCTCCTTTCAGTGTGATGAAGATATTATGGAGTTAATTTTCTCGTACCGCATCCCACCTTCAGTATTATGTCGACATGCAGAGGCCGATGAGTCAGTTTGTTGCGATTCTCCAGATAAGATAGTCCTTTATAAGGGAATGTTAGAGGCGGGCTTGAGATTCCCGATTTTTGGGCCCATATGTCGGGTCCTGGAGCATCTATCATTAGTTCCTAGGAGGTTAGCTCCGAACGGTTGGAGGGTATTATTGGCTTTCTTTGCACTGTGGTGGTTGACGCATGCAGCTAGTGTTCCACCGCCCTTCGAGGAGTTCTTGGCCACTTACTCACTTTGCAAGAATCTCACTCCCCACTGGGGATGGTATCGATTTTCTCCAAGGACAGGGAAGTTTATCACTGGACTTACCTCCAATCTTCACAAGTGAAAGAAGAAGTTCTTCTTTGTCGGAGGCGAGTGGGCTTCCAAGTCCGATTGTGTCAGAGTGCCTACCCAATGGGACGTTGTCCCAAAGACCAAACTGGGTAAGAATTTTATCTTCAACTATTGTCTTTTATGTGCCTTTTACGTATTCATTCTTGTGGTGCGAATGTTTTCTTACAGCCCCGCCGACCCTCACCGATGTACAAAAGAGGTTACTCGAGGCAGTCCGTAACAATCCAATTAGGGATCATTCCGACATTATGTTGTCAACAGGTTATTCTGTGGCTCCTTCGAGGTTGAAGAAGAAAGGTACTTGACTTCTCTTGTAGTTCTTTTTGAAAAGACTGTGTTATAGGATTCCAGGCTTATAGGATTCATGGCTGACTCTTAGTTTAGCAGGTCCTCTACTTGATAGGTCCATGGTAGAAGAGGTCTATGTTTCCAGGATAGCTCTTTGTCCTCCCCCTTTCAAGAGGGTGAGGATTGATACCCCCAGTTTGGGTGGTCTTGAGGAGACAGGGTCGAGTGATGCTCCTCCCCCTACTCTGACTACTGTTCTATCGCCCCCCAGGGGTGGTCCTCGTGCTGCGGAGGCCGCCGAGGTTCTGATGCCAGGTCTCACTGGGACAGAGGGTTCGTCTAGGCATCTTTCCCAGGGTGACGCCCCAACGTCCATGCTACACGATGTGGAGTTGGCAAGAGAGAGATTTAGTGCCTTCGTGACCGGCATTGAGGCTTAAGAGGTTGCTTCCCGAGGTCCGGTTAGTGCGATTAACGCTACCATTGAGGACTTTGCCTTGGTATGTCTTATATTCATGCTTTGAATAGGTCTTTCTTTGTTGTAGTTTAATTTAAATCTTTGCTCCTCTTTGCCTTTGAATGTTAATAGGTCGCAGCTGCCTTGCCTTATCTATTCAACAACACCTTGCAGGTAGAGGACGTTGCCCATGGTCTGACGATGGAGAGGCAAACACGTTTGGCTACGGAGCAGCAACTTCGGCTTGAGTGGCAAGCGCAAGAGAACTCCACAGATCTTGCTCGATAGGCGCGAGAGGATATCGAGAAGCAGTTAGGGCTCGAGCGAGAGACACGAGAGAGTGACGCTGAGCAGTTGAGGCTGTCACAGGGGAAGGCGGCCCGTCTTGAGGCTGATCTTCGGGTTACTGTTGAAAGGGCTACCAGGGCGGAGGCTCAGAGGGATGTTGCTGAGAGAGCCAGGGCCAGGGCTGAGAGGGCCAGGGCCAGTGCCTTCGTTGACGGCTATGAAGAGCTCAGGAGGAAGGCTTCAGCAGCATTCCCTTACTGCGACCTTTCTGACCTCAAGCCTTATGAGGCCCCTGAATCTGATAACGAGGGCGATTATGTGAGTGGAGGCAGTGAGAGACAGTAGGGGTGTGACACTTTGTATCTTTTGCTTATCAGATTATGACTAACTCGTTTGTAGAAGCTTCTAGTCTTGAATGAAGACTACTTTTGTAAAGGTCTCATGACTTTTAAGTGAAATATAACTTTTTGAGAAAAATATTGAGAAATTTTATTTCATAATTCAATAATATTTGAAGGAAAAGGACAAACATAGAAAATTGACTAAAAAAGCGAATAACCTAAACGGTGGTCACCCACTCATGACTTACTGCCCCCAGCTACTGGTAGTATTTCTTTAGATGTTCTGCATTTCATGGGTGGCCTAGGACATTCTCTTCAAAATTCTGGATTTGTAGGTACCTGGTCTTACTACTTCCGTGACCGTGTAGGGTCCTTCCCAATTGGGTCCCAATTTTTCTTCCCGGGAATCTTTGGTAGACAGGATGACCTTCTTGAGGACCAGGTCCCCGGGTAAGAAGGCACGAGGCTTCACCCTTGAATTGTAGTACTTAGTCATGCGACGCTTGTACTCTGCATTCCTGAGCGTGGCTATCTCCCTCTCCTCCTCTACCAAGTCGAGGTTGATGCAGAGGCCTTCTTTCATTACTGGTAGGGTCATGGTTTTGGATCCTAAAAGAGTGTACCCTGATTTCAATGGGTATCACTGCCTCTGTTCCATAGGCTAGAGAGAATGGGGTCTCGCCCGTAGGACTTCTTGGTGTGGTCCGATATACCCATAGTACTCCTGAGAGTTCGTCTACCTACTTCCCTTTTGCAGTCTATAATCTGGCTTTTAAGTTACGGAGTATGGTCCTGACAGTGACCTCCACTTGCTCGTTCGCCTGTAGATGGGCGGGGCTGGAGTGAGGTTGCTTAATCTGGAGGTCCGCACAAAAGGTGTTGAGGAGTTTGTTATCAAACTGCTTGGCGTTGTCGCTCACAATGGAATGAGGTACTCCGAAGCAGCAAACTAGACTCCTCCATATGAAGTCTTTTATCTTCTGATATGTGATTCTGGCTAATGCTTCAGCTTCTGCCAATTTAGTAAAGTAGTCGATGGCGATGAATACAAACTTGCATTGGCCTCGACTCACAGGGAGAGGACCTAGAATGTCGATCCCCCATAGGGAGAAGGGCCATGGACTCTGAATGGTGGTAAGTTCCTTGGGTGGTTGTCTGGGCACGGTCGCAAAACGCTGACACTTATCACATCTCTTAACAAAGTCTCGGGCATCTCGGATTATGGTGGGCCAATAGTATCCTTGTCTGACTATCTTATGAGCTAGTGCACGCCCTCCTGAGTGGTCCCACATATCCCTTCATGGATCTCCCTCATGGCGTAGTCTGCTTCCTCTGGGGTGAGACAGCAAAGTAGGGGGAGAAAATGACTTTTCTTGTAGAGGGTGTTATATAGGATGAAATACCTAGACGCTCTCATTCTCAATCTTCTGGCTTCCACTAGGCTATCTGGGAGAGTGCCCTCTTATAGGTAGGCTCGGATGGGAGTCATCTAGTTGGACTACGATGATGCACAGTGAACCTTGTCCTCCTCTGGCTTGGAAGTGCTAGGCTCAAACTGGTGACCTGTCAACGTTGGTCCCATGAGTATGTTGGCAGAGGCAAACTTGGTGAGAGTGTCCTCCATGGAATTCTCCTCTCGAGGTACATAGTGGATCTCAAAGTGAACAAACCTTGTGAGGAGTGCTTGGGCCACCGAGAGGTACTCCTGCATCCTTTCTTCCTTGGCTTCAAAATCTCCCTTTACCTGGTTGACCACGAGCTAAGAGTCACTGTAGGCTGTTAAGTAGAAGACCTCCATCTCCAAAGCCATTCTTAAGCCTAATGTAGGGCCTCGTGCTCAGCCTGATTGTTTGACGTGGCGAAGTGTAACAAGATTGCATTCTTCAAGGGAGTGTCATGTGGGCTGATCAATACTAGCCCGGCTCCACCACCCTTACTAGTGGAGGATCCATCTACGTAAAGTTCCCAAGATGGTATAGCGGGTGATGGAGGCGAAGTTTGGAGAGAGGGAAGAGTGGGACGTGATGAAGGCTGAGGAAGTTATCCCCAAGGTGAGGTGGGTGGCGCCCTAGGCCAAGCGAGCGGCGTTCTAGGCTTTGTGGGTAGCGCCCAGGTCTGTGGCTCTGCCCCATTTTCCTTCTCATGTTCATCGGGTCTCCCTGCAATGTTTTGTTGGATTGTGTCAACATATACTGAACAGAAAGGCTCTGCTACCTCCCCTTGTGACTTCTGTAAGGGTGTGGACTCTGCTACAAAATCTGCAAGGGTTTGCACTTTTATCGCAGCCCTAGGCTGGTATTGCACATCAAATTCACTCAACTCTATAGCCCACTTAAGTAGTCTGCCGAAGACGTCAGGATTCCCCAAAATTCTTTTGAGTGGCTGATCCGTGACCACCACAATGGTATGACTTTGAAAATAATGGCGCAGACGTCTGGCGGCCGTGACAAGGGCGAGGGCTAACTTTTCCAATTTTGAGTACCTCACATTTGCTCCTCTGTAGGCTCTGCTTACATAGTAGACAGGTTTTTGGATGCCTCTATCCTCTCTGATGAGTATAGAACTTACAACATATGGAGAAGAGGAGAGGTAAAGGTAAAGGGTTTCTCCTGGTACTGTGTGGGAAAGCAGTGGTGGTGTGGCGAGGTAAGCCTTGAGTTTTTGAAAGGCCTCCTCGGCGTTTGGACTCGACTGGAAAGTCCTGTGAAGGATCTTAAAAAAAGGCAGGCATTTATCTGCAGATTTAGAGATGAACTTGCTAAGGACCGCTACCCTCCCGTTGAGGCGCTGAACCTCCTTTGTTGAAGCTGGAGACTTCATCTCCATAATGGCTCTGATTTTAATTGGGTTGGCTTCAATACCTCTTCTGTGAACTATGAAGCCTAAGAATTTTCCTGAGCTGACGCCAAATGCGCATTTTTCAGGGTTCAACTTCATCTTATGGGCTCTCAACACATCAAAGGTCTCCTGTAGGTGGGAGATGTGATCTGCAGCTGCTTCACTCTTTACTAACATATCGTCTATATAGGCTTCCATAGTTTTCCCAATCTGGGCCTCGAATATTTTGTTAACGAGGCGTTGGTATGTGGCACCAGCGTTTTTAAGTTCGAAAGGCATCATCCTATAATAGTAAGTGCCTCTCGGGGTAATGAATGAGGTTTTCTCTTGGTCTTGAGGGAACATGCTAATCTGGTTGTAACCGGAATAGGAATCAAGGAAACTCAGGAGCTCGTGTCCCGCAGTGGCGTCAATGAGCAGGTCGATTCGTAGGAGAGGATAACTGTCCTTGGGACAGGCCTTGTTGAGCTCCGTAAAATCTACGTAGAGGCGCCACTTTCCATTGGTTTTTGTCACCATTACCACATTGGATAGCCATTCTAGATAGGCTACCTCCCTCACTGACCCATTAGTCAACAACTTGTCTACCTCCTTCCCCATGGTTTGCCCTCTCTCAATGCTTACACTCCTCAACTTCTGGCGGACAGGCTTGTATCTGAGGTCAACATTGAGTTGGTGGGAGGCCATCTCGGGGTCAATTCCCTCTAAGTCCTCATGGGACCAGGCGAAGACGTCTGCGTTTCTCTTGAGAAAGTCTACCAAGGCAGATGTCAGCTCCTGGGAGAGTGAGGACCCTAGGTAGACCTTCCTCTTCGGATGTCTAGCATCTAGTATTATTGGGCGAAGTTCCTCTACTGGTTCTCCCCTCTCCAACGTACTGTCATCTCTAGGGTCCAGGATTTCGACTTGGAGTGTCTCGTGTGGTCTCCTTGCCCTCATAGAAGCCACATAGCACTCTCTGGCTGAGATCTAGTCTCCCTTTATCTCTCCAATCCCATTGGAGGTTGGGAAGTGAAGGAGAAGATTGTAAGTAGAAGGTACTACCCTCAAGACATTGAGGGCAGGGCGTCTGAGTATTTTATTGTAAGCAGAAAGGCAATCAAGTACAAGAAAATTTACCATGATAGTAGAGCTCCTTGGTGCAGTCCCTGCTGTGACAGGCAGGGCGATGGATCCCAAAGGCTGGACTCTCTCTCCTGAGAAACCAACCAAGGGAGTCCTGACAGGCTGTAATCTCTCTCTACCAAGGTAAAGGTTGTCATAGGCTGTGACAAACAGGATGTCGGCTGAGCTTCCACTGTCAACTAGGATCCTCCTGACTTGGTAGTTGGCCACCATCAGGGTTAAAACTAACGGGTCATCATGAGGGATTTGGACCCCCACCAAGTCTCTGTCTGAGAAGGTGATGACCTCCTCTTCCCCATATCGTGAGGTCTTCATTGAGCGAGAGTCATGAGACTCTACTTGTCTGGCCTTACGGGCCTGTGTCTTCCTAGCGGAGTTGGAGTCACCTCCTCCTCCTAACCCTCCATCGATGGTCTAAATCTCACTAAGGGGTTTTTGGTGCTCTCGTTCCTCGTGCGGAGGAGTTGGTCCTCGACCAGCCACATACTGCCTCAGATGACCCCTCGGGCTAAGCTCTTCAATTTGCTTCTTCAGCTGGAAGCAGTTGTCTGTGTTATGCCCATGGTCGGGGTGGAAATGACAATACTTACTGGGATTTCTGTGCTTGGGGTTAGACTTCATCTTTCCGGGGCCAACAGATGGCTGGATCATCTTATATCTGGAGTAGGATGTGCTCCACTGAAACATTGAGCGGAGTGAATGGCTGTCGATCCCTCGGGGGTAGTGGTCCAAGGCGGTCCTTTACGGGGACCCTCTCGGATTTCTTTCTCTTGTTTTCGGTCTCCCTTCGATCTTCTCGACTGTCTTTCCTTTTCTCCCCTAGGGAGGAGGACTCACTCCTACCGACTTTAGTTACGTCCTCGGCGTTCATATACTTTTGGCCCCTAGACAGCAGCTCGGGCATACTAGAGGGTGACTTTTTGATGACTGAGAACATAAAGCTGGAGGTGCGGAGTCCAGCAATAAAGACGGCTAAGGCTACCTTGTCATCTGGTTCCTCAACCTGGAGGACCTCCTCATTGTAGCGGGCAAGGTAGCTACGAAGACTTTCATCCCTATCCTACTTGATGGTGAGCAAGTGGGTTACTGGCTTTTGATGGCGGCGTCCCCCAATGAAGTGGGAGACAAATGACTTACTTAGTTCTGCGAAAGAGCAGATGGAGGAAGGTCTAAGTTTGGAGAACCACTGACGGGCAGACCCCTTCAAGGTGGTAGGGAACGCCCAGCACATGATCTCCTCAGGTACATTGTGGAGTTGCATGAGGGACTTGTAGGTATCCAGATGATCGATGGGGTCTCTATTACCGTCGAAGGTCTCGATGTTGGGCATCTTGAACTTCGAAGGGAATGGATAGTTGACAATATCAGTGATAAAGGGCGTGTCAATGCGTCCTACCAGGTAGTCCACAGTTGTAAGAGCTTGTGCCTTGATGGCGTTGAGGGCATCGCCCAGCTAGTTTTTTCTTCCTTTATCTTCTCGTCCCACTGGTTGGGGACATCCTCGGTTAGGTGATGGTATTGGCTCTGGTGGTCCCCGTATTGACTTTCTCCTTCGTCCTCATGCGCAGGCACGTGCGAAGAGTGAACACGTGAACTCCCTATGCGTTGAGGAGGGGCTACTGGACGAGGGACTCCTTGGCGAGGCACAGGAGCATTCTGACGAGGACCCCCATGGTGGGGGCTGTCTGGCGCCCAGAAGGGACAGGCAGTGGCTCCTCTCCTGTTGGAGGGAGTGTGACTCCTTCTACTGGGTCAGGCACAGTGCCTCCCTGGGCGAGTATTAGCTGAATAATCTGTTGGTTTTGCTTCACCAGTAGTTGCATGGTTTGGATAAGCTGCTGTTGTTGCTTGGCAAGAGTCGCAGTAGTGGATGGTTTAGACGGTGCGAGGGGAGGCGAAGCCTCCTCTCGGTGAACCGGGTTATGGTCTCCCGGCTGTTGGCTCATCGATCGGGTGGTAATCGCCATGGATTGCAAAGGAGACTGAAAGGTAGTAGAAACTATGTCGTTCCCATAGATGGCGCCAAACTGATGAAGCACAAATCGGTCTTCGTGCGAGATCAACAGTCACGAGTGTGATTAATGAGCAGTAACGAGCAATCAATGACAATCAAGTATGAAAAACAGTAAATAAGGGTAAACACAGGATTTATAGTGATTCGATCTCGGATGACCTACGTCCACTTTTTGTAATGGCAGCGGTGGCCGGCGTTCTTTATTGATGAATTTGGGTACTCCAAAGAGTTACAGTGTTTACGGAGAGAGAGAGAGAGAGAGAGTAGTGTGTGTGAGGGGTTCGGAGGCGTGTCCTCAACATTAAGAGAGCTTACATTATATAGCTAGGGTTATGGCGGTGAGGCGGTGTCGTGATAAAGAAGGTCTCTACAACTTTGGTAAGTTCTATTTTAGTAGGACTCAATCTTCTCCGGTATCTTCTCCCTCGTGTTCCTATTCAGTCGGAGAATGATCCTGAGTTGGACTGGGCTCACCCCTGCTCTTGATGTTGGACTTATTTTGGAGTCAAGTGGCCAAGGAGAGGACTGCTTGGAGCCATATGGGCGGCGCCTCTTGGAGGAGTATGGGCGATGCCCATTTGTAGGAGTACCTGGGCGACGTCCAATTGGACTTGGAGTGGACCTGAACCTAGACTTAGACTTAAAATAGACTTGGACCTGAACTTGAAGTGGACCCGCTCCCGTCAAATTCGGGCTCGTCAATATGTAAGTTATACTTGTACCTCATCCAATTCCCAAAAAAAAAAAAAAAAGTTGTCCATCCCAATAATATGGGAGTGATGATTTACGATGACACATTAATATAAAATCAACATGAAATTAACGGATTAATATTTAATAGTTCTCAAAAAGTAATAAAATATTTATTACAATAATGATAAAAATATTTACAATATTGATAAAAATACCTACGGATGTGGTAAATTAATCAAAAAAATGATAAATTTTTCGCTTATAAAATGACCCACAAAAATTATAAAAATATTCATTAAAGTAATAAAATTTAGAGATACAGAACCGAAATTTTTTCTTTGTTACCGTAATCAAGTTCCTGGTATAGAATCTATAGATAATAGAATAGGTCGGATCGGATTGATTAGAATTTAATGTGAAATATAAAATGATATGATTTAAATATGACATAACACAAGACGACACAACACTTCTCTATTCAGACCATCCTTACAGTTGTACAATGCACGATTTAGTGATGATGTTTCTTGTGTCAACCCTGTAGTTAATGACGCCTAATCTTATTCACGAATAGAACAAAAGCTTTGCAAAAAATGATATTAGAACTAGTAGTAAAATTTGCATGGGATATCGTTCATCATGAGCAAAGATATTCGTTCGGATTTCTAAGATCAGAGGCTATCCTTGGTGGCCATACAAAAATATAATTTCACTAGAAATTGTGGACTGAAATGCTCCTTAAGAATCTAAGTATGCTGAGTGGTACAGATATTGCCAGGTGCCATGCATTGTGAAATTCTCAAATATGTCACCAACCAATGAACATATAGATAACGATATCCAAAGATAAAGACTTGGGAAATCCAAGCCATATTTATATACAGTTGCTGCCTATCAACCTCGACTCACAGCATAACCATCTTTCTCCAAGCCTTGATTGAGCTATTTCTCCTCTCAATACTTCCTATTACAGGTATATAATGGCAGCCTCAACAATGGCTCTCTCTTCCCCATCTCTGGCCGGAAAGGCAGTGAAACTTTCGCCATCTGCCCCGGAGATCCAAGGAAATGGACGGGTCTCCATGAGGAAAACTGCGAGCAAGGCTGTTTCATCCGGAAGTCCATGGTACGGCCCAGACCGTGTCAAGTACTTGGGCCCATTCTCCGGTGAGCCCCCAAGCTACCTCACTGGCGAATTCCCCGGTGACTATGGCTGGGACACTGCTGGACTTTCAGCTGACCCAGAGACCTTCGCCAAGAATCGTGAACTAGAGGTGATCCACTGTAGATGGGCCATGCTCGGAGCTCTTGGGTGCGTCTTCCCCGAACTCTTGGCCCGCAATGGCGTCAAGTTCGGTGAGGCCGTTTGGTTCAAGGCCGGAGCACAAATCTTTAGTGAGGGTGGACTTGACTACTTGGGCAACCCAAGCTTGATCCATGCTCAGAGCATTTTGGCCATTTGGGCTTCCCAGGTTATCTTGATGGGTGCAGTTGAGGGCTACCGTATTGCCGGTGGGCCGCTCGGAGAGGTGACTGACCCACTGTACCCCGGTGGAAGCTTCGACCCATTAGGCCTTGCTGAGGATCCAGAAGCGTTTGCTGAGCTTAAGGTGAAGGAGATCAAGAATGGTAGACTTGCCATGTTCTCCATGTTCGGGTTCTTTGTCCAGGCCATTGTCACTGGCAAGGGTCCATTGGAGAACCTTGCTGACCACCTTGCTGACCCTGTCAACAACAATGCATGGGCCTATGCCACCAACTTTGTCCCTGGAAAGTGAGTGTGTGAAGAGTAATGTGTTGTGTACTCCATGATGAGGGTAAAATGCATTAAGATTTGAGTGTGGATCTTGAGAGTGGTGTGTGGTGTATATGCATTTCTTTGAACTAATGCGAAGCATTGGGAATTTGTAAACTGCTACTTCATTCAAATTGCTAGTCCTCAACTCTGTTTGGCTATTATCTCAAAAAGATAAAAGTGACAGAAACATACCTAAGCCCAAAAATAATAATTTTTCTATGTTCCTGACATCAATTGAAAGATCTACAAAAAAACATCTTCGGTTGATACAAAAATTTCTCCAATCTTCCTGCATAATTGAGTGCAAGATATCCAAGTTCTGCGACATTATTCTGTTAGAATTTTTCACTGAATTTTACATGTGTTTGATGGGTGTGGTTGTAGTGGAGTTGCAATGTTTATCTTATTTTTGTGGGCTATTGTGGAAACAAATAAAAAAATTTGGGGTAAATTCAAAACACAATATAAGAGTGACTTAAGCAGATACTATGCATAATTCAAAGAAGTTTTCAAATTTCAAGGGTAACGATTGCACCACCACCCTCTCCAGATCTACTGTTGGTACTTAAACTTTTACATGTAGACAAAAGCAATGCTACACTTTACAGAAATTATGCCGCCTCAATATATTGTATACGCAGCATTGTCAAATTTAGCACGAAATGTCATTTCAGGCAATTACATCGCCATTATTATTATTATTTTTTATGAACTGACAAAAAAAATTTATTTGTTGTATGTTTCCACACATGCACTATAGATGTGCTACGTGAGTCGTTTTCATTTTACTCTACTCTTGTAACGCATGCTACCACCGAGAGAACACTAATCAAGTGATTTTTCATTACGAGCTATCAAAATATCGTGACTTTCAACTATAATTGCCCACGAATCAAATGATTATTAAGAGCTACCAATATCAATGTTATAGCTTTAGGATTATTAGAATGTCTAATAATATGGACCTATTATGTGTACACATCTGAAATCAATTACAATTAAAAACTCAAGTGTATGGGAGGTAAGCCAATCAAATATATATTACCTCCTAATAAGGGTATTAATTGATCCGAGTTTTGAAAACTTGAGTTTGAACTTGTTCAACTCGTTTTTCTAAACGAGTCTTAAAAATGAGTCAACTTCGAGCATGCGCTGAATCTGAGCCGTGCACGAATAACTTAATTATTTTACATATAAACGAGTCTAGTTTTGTGAGCTTGAACCGAATATTTTAGGTTTTTTTTTTTAAACAAACTTAAAAAATTATTCAAGCTCAACTCGTTCAGAATACGAATCGAGTTTGAGCTGAATTCTAATTAAACCAAAGTAGGTCTTCTCGATTAACACCCCATCCTCCTTATTTCCACAAAAAGCTCTTTTCAATTGAGATTTGATTCTCTCAAAGTGAATTTGCATAGAATCAACATGAAAGCTTTAATTTCGTAATACTTCTTTGTTAATATCATTTGAAATGGTCTGCCTTCAACTAGCATAAAACAATATCACCAGCCAACATTTTTTATATGTAATAAGCTGTTTTCAAGTTCCACGTCATCAAGCCAGCTAATCAAATGATTTTCAACACTACACATTAATAATGGGTGTTGTGGTTTAGTGGGTCCTAAAGAGTGCTCCTTACCTCTATTTTGCAGTTTATTCGTGTAAGTTGGATTTCTTGTGTGCGTATTCTGTGCAAGTTTATCAAAAAAAAAAAAGATATGAAATTAATAGATTGGATTTAACAATTCTAAACACGAATTTGAAAACAATGCAACCAAAGAATGTAAAAATAAATGAGTCAAATTAATGTCAAACACGAAAAATGTTTTACACGATCAACCCGTTCAACTAGTATTCTATGAGAAAAAATATTTGGTTTTTTATGAAGACATTTTTTGATAATTAACGCATTATATGTAGGGCTATGCAAAAAACCCGCAAACCCGATCCACCCAATCCGTAACCGACCCTTCGAAATGAAAATGGACAGTTAAAAATGCTTTCGGATCAGCACTCTAGAAGTTATAAACCATTACCCGATTGAATCGGTTAGGATGATGTGTAAGCCCAATTCATAACGTTTTTTTTTTAGGTTTTTGGCTTGTAAGATTGTATGTAAATAGAGAAGTTCAACATTGAAATGAAGTTGTCGAAATCTTATCAGCAAAAAAAAAAAAAAATTGAAATCTGGTTGATAGTATTAATCGAAACCGACCAACTAAGAGGGGTTGATTTTCGGTTCAGTTGGTAAAAATTACTTCTGACCTTTTTCGGTTCAGCCAACAGAAGTCTTCACTTCCGACCCTAGAAGTCGGTTGAACACCCCTAATTATATGAATACTCGTAGAATTAGAGTTTTTTTTTTAACTTTATTTTTCTAGCATATGGGATAGCAATTATTTTCAATTTATGAGAGGCCTACTGGTTGTAAGTTTCATTGAGAGAGAAAGGGGGACCTAGTCTCGAATTTTTGGTTCACAACAGTTTAATTTGTTGACATATTTTGTATCATGACTTAATTCATCACAGCCATTGAATTAATTGTAGGTGATGTCCACTCTCGATCTAGTGTATTAACGGTTTATTTTATCCTTGAATAGAACACAAGCTAGGCAAAAAGTGGTCCAAGCACTCGATGTAAAGTTTACATATGGTATCCCTCATCAAGAGCAAAGATATTTGTTTGGATTTCTAAAATCAGAGGCTCTCCTTACTAGCCATACAAACAAATAGGTTCACTGACAATTGTGGACTGAAATGCACTTTAGGATTCTAAGTATGGTGAGTGGTATAGATATTTCCAAATGGGTATGCATTTTGAAGCTCTCAAAATGTCACCAACCAATGAATTTATAGATAATAATATCCAAAGATAAGGACCTTAGGCAATCCAACTAGTATATATACAAAGGTGAAAGCCCATGAAACTCAAGCCACAACCACCTTTCTCTATTTCTTCACTGAACTACTATTCTTTTCCTAGTTTTCAATACAAGCATACAATGGCTGTCTCAACAATGGCTCTCTCTTCCCCTTCTCTAGCCGGAAAGGCGGTGAAACTCTCGCCATCTGCCCCGGAGATCCAAGGAAATGGAAGGGTCTCCATGAGGAAAACTGCGACCAAGGCTGGTAGTCCATGGTATGGCTCAGACCGTGTCAAGTACTTGGGCCCATTCTCCGGTGAGCCCCCAATTTACCTCACTGGTGAATTCCCAGGTGACTATGGGTGGGACACTGCTGGGCTTTCAGCTGACCCAGAAACCTTTGCCAAGAACCGTGAGCTCGAGGTCATCCACTGCAGATGGGCCATGCTTGGAGCTCTTGGGTGCGTCTTCCCCGAACTCTTGGCCCGCAATGGCGTCAAGTTTGGTGAGGCGGTGTGGTTCAAGGCCGGATCCCAAATCTTTAGCGTGGGTGGACTTGACTACTTGGGCAACCCAAGTTTGATCCATGCTCAGAGCATTTTGGCCATTTGGGCTTCACAAGTTATCTTGATGGGTGCTGTTGAGGGTTACCGTATTGCTGGTGGTCCTCTCGGTGAGGTGACTGACCCACTTTACCCCAGAGGAAGCTTCGACCCATTGGGCCTTGCCGATGATCCCGAGGCTTTCGCTGAACTCAAGGTGAAGGAGATCAAGAATGGTAGACTGGCCATGTTCTCAATGCTTGGGTTCTTTGTACAGGCCATTGTGACTGGCAAAGGTCCATTGGAGAACCTTGCTGACCACCTTGCTGATCCTGTCAACAACAATGCCTGGGCCTATGCCACCAATTTTGTGCCTGGAAAATGAGTGCAAGAAGAGTAATTGATTTGTGTAATCCACGATCAGGAATTAATTCATTAACATTTTAGTGTGAATTTGAGAGTGGTGTGTGGTATATGTTTCTTTGAACTAATGCAAAGCATTTGAAACTTTCCCACCTACTGAGTGAATGTTCTCAGTCTTTTTATAGCTTCAAATTTCCTGCACACTGCTTCTTCATTGCTAGTCCTTAAATCTGTTGGGCCTTTGCAAAAATAGACAAGTTCTCAATCTTTTTTTTCCAATTTCTTGTCATCCATTAAAAGATCTAGAAAACACATTCTATGTTGATAAAGTCAACAAAAAACACTCATGAATTGGAGCTCATAAAAGAAAATTGCTACAACCCTGGCTCCTGGATAATTGACATTAAGATTTCCTTAGTGTATACACATATTTCTATTATAATAATTTTTACACCAAGTTTGTTACTTGGGTTGTAGGGGAGTTTCAAAGTTATTTTCTGTTATAAGGGCATGGATCCTGGAATTAGTGTAGGGACAAACCCTTTTGAGTAAGGTGGATGTGGAGACACTATTGTGGGACTAAATAAAATTGGGTTAAAGTTTTTATAATTAGTTCTTTTGATAACAAGGAATCATTTCAGTAAATATTTTTTAGGCTCATGACTATAACGTAAACCTTAGATATATTATGTAGTTATTCCCAAACCACGTCTCTCAAAACTCTGTATAATTGTAAAAATCACTTAATAATATTATATAATTTTGCGAAATTTTATACTTTAAGGGGATGGTGGCCCTCTCTCTAGGTCCATCATCATGTATGCCAAATAGACAGTTTCCCTTGCAGAGAAATCATGTTAGATTTTACTGCTCTTTGGATGTGCTATGTGATGTAAACCTCTAATTTTAGAATGGTACAATATCCATCCAAAAAGGAGGACCCAATTGTTAGTGGTGTAAGCACAAGACTTGTTAGGGTTCAAAGTATCGGTTGAAATCGATACGAGTCAGCCTAATTGTATCCGACCTGACATCTTCCATGATGATAATGTGACACGAAACATATAAACATTGAGTCTTGCACAGCTCGTTCGAGTCGTTATAGTTGTATTTGAGTCAATCCTGAATTATCGAGTTATCGTTACCGAATCGACTGATATTACGTATTTGGTGATGTCGCGATATAACTTGAATCTCTTGTCATGTTAAACATTTTCTTTGAAGTTATATCACCTAAGACTACACTGCAACGCAACAACCCATGTATCTCAGATCTCTCCAAATCAATTTCCAATACTGCAACATTGAATCAATTTGCAATTACAAGAATGGTGAGACCATTTGAGGCCTCTCTCTCTCTCACTTGTCATGTGTTGCTCCATCATTCATGTAGGTTTTTCAACGAGTCACACCTCGTTATACCCAATTGTACATTTATTATGTTCTCGGAACACTAGTGATCACTGAGAGCTCACTAAACGAGTGGCTCATCATCAGAGCCAGAGTCGAAAAATCATTCGTGGATAAGAACTTAGACAAGTTTCAGTTTTTTCTCCCAGTAGATAAACATCACAAAAATGATTTATTTATTTGTTTATATCAAATTTGATGCTTAAAATTTCATCAAAAACAACAAACGACCAAAAGTCAATATCAAAATGTATATAAACAAAAAAACAAAAGACACTAACTACACCACTTTATAAAAAAAATGAGGCTAATGACCTGATGATTTTTATTATGTCGAGAGCATTGCATAATAACTTAATGGGAGAGTCTATGACAGTGTTATCAGAATCGGACCGGACCGGCCGATGGGACCGGTTCAACCGTGAATCGAGACCTTGACCGGTCCGGTTCCATAATTGGACCGCCTAAGGAGGAGAACCGGCTAAAAATCGTAAAACCAGCCGATTCTTGTAAAAAATCGTGAACCGGAGGTTTTATAAAAATCGAACGGTTCAATGCCAAAAGCCAAATTTTTATTCATTGCAGACCAAAAGCCAAAAGTCAAATTCTGAAATCAAGATTTTTATTCATTGCCCTAATCGCAAACCAAGCTCCATCGACCAGCGAACCACCACCAACCTCTAGCGACCAGCGACCAACGACCACCACCAACCTCCAGCGACCACGAACTCAGGAGACCAAACTCCAGCAAACTCAGGCGACTGGACCAAGCTCTAAGGCGATCGATTAGTTTTTAAGTAATGAATACTAGCTCAAAATTATTTTTTTCCAACAATCAAGGAGCTTGGATCAGATGTATTTGAGCTATATTTTACCCAATTGCAATCTAATTTTGAATCGGGTTCGTCTTCCTCTCATTGCTCTAACTATTATGTTATTACCTTTAAAAGTGAGGTATAAATTTTTTAGATAAGGTTACAACAATTAAAAATAAAATTACTATCTTTGAAAGTGAGGTTATAACTATTTATGGTAATATTACTATCTTTGGATATGAAATTATAACTATTTAAGGTTAGGTTACTACCTTTGCATGTGAAGTTATAACTATTTAAGGTTAAGTTACAAATAATAAAGGTAAAATTACCACCTAGATGTGAGATGAAGTTACCACATGTTAATGTGGATTTACCACCATTTTTCAGCCGCCTTTTATTTTTATTAAGTTACAACTAATAAAAGTAAAATTACCACCTAGATGTGAGATGAGGTTACCACATTTTAAAGTGGATTTACCACCGTTTTTAAGCCGCCTTTTTTTTTTAAGTTACAACTAATGAAGGTAAAATTACCACCTAGATATAAGATGAGGTTACCACATGTTAAGATGAATTTAACACCGTTTTTCAATTGCCTTTATTTTTATTCACCATGGTCTACCACAAAACCAGTCGGGCCCACCACAAAACCAAGCGGTACGGTACCAAAAAACCACTATTCGGTACCATAGCCTCTCCCTAACTTAATTGTCAATATTGAAAACATTATTCTCTTTTCACAACCATGGTATCACTCATGTATATAAAATGTATGAAGCTTGTTGAAGGTCCAGAATAATTTAGTTATGAGTCTATAATAATTGATAACTCAACTCGAGGAAAAAAAATTTCTAACTTTTGTGGATCCAACTACTTTCCGAAATATAACTTTTTTGGATCGACCGCATGAATTCTATTTAATCATTATATTCTATCAAGAGCTAAATTTTTTGTTAACCCGTCAGCTATCACATCTTTTTTTTTACGATCTAATTAAAAGTTAAATTTGGTCAATTTCTACCCCCATTATCGTCAAGGACGAAACTAGGATTGTACGTCAATAGGGCAAAATATGATAAAATAAAATAAAAAAACGGAATGACATATTGTGATGTTCTTTAATACTCAAAAGTTGCTTATATTTTGATTGATTATATCCTAAATTTCTTCTCAGTATTTTTCAATGTACACAATTTAAAAGTCTACGATAATATCGTCATTCATTTTATTGTTAAGTCCAGTTGGAATTATCTTTCTTCACGGCAAGTTAATTCTTTGAAAGAGTAAAAATACTTTTGGGTTAGGGCCAATTACCAGTTATTAGGAAAAAAAAACTCGAGCACTATCACAATTATCATTTTTTTTTACTTCTCAAAATTACATATATAAATCTTGAATATTTTTCCCTACACTTAATTATGTTCATCCTTATATATGTTCTTATGATTAGTAACGTTGGTACACTTAATTGCCTCACACCTTTTAATTGTCACTGCATATAAGGTATCAAAACATTATGACCCTCCTCAATTTAATGCACTGCTTCCCTTATTTTGGGTATGAAATTCTATTTAATATATTTTTATTCAAAAAAAAAAATTGCGGGCAACTACCGTGCATTTCGATGAGTCTTATTGTATACAAATGAACCCGTCTTTCATGAATGATGAATAATACATAAAAAAATAATAAAAATATATATTATAGGGGATTTTAATCTAATTTTTTGATTTTTGTATGGCGGCGCGTGGCCGTAATTTTTTTCTTCTTAGTAAGCTGGTGGTCCCTTACTCGCTTCCCCACCCAAAAGGAGAAAAATCCTTTATAATGAATAACTTGCAAACGTGAAAATGTCCCAATATTATGTGTCTTAATCAACAATAATAACTTTGTTAAACAAATTGAATAGTTATATATAACTATTTTTCATTAAGTTTGTGGCTCGTAATACAATTGAACAATATTAAATACAATTTAATGATACAATAATTGGTTTTGAGTAAAATCGACAGTCGAATATATGAATGAATGCAATTAATGAGCAATAAATAAGTGATTAATGACAAAACAGTAAATATAGAGTCAACACCAATATATATATAGTGGTTCGGTTCGGGTGACCTACTCCACTCTTGAGAATGAAAGCGGTAGCCAGATGTATTTTAAAAATCTTTTGGAGCATAAAAAATAATTCACCAAATTAGAGTTAATTAGTAATCGATACAAATCTAAAATGACATAACTTAAATACCACAAGATCAACCGTATTGTCACCCCTTGGGTGATACTCTGCACATTTTACTAATGTTGTTTCTTATGTTAGCCCTACACTACATTAAAGACTAACCATATTTACGAGAAATTTTTTTGTGGGTTTAACACATAAAATGACGTATATTATCAATAAAATATTATAAATTCTCAAAAAATGATTGTCACCTTTCAATTTATCAGAATTTATTTTGAAAAAGTTAATTTGTGAACTTCTTATTGAGTGTGCACGTCACATAATATTATCACATAATGGTCCTAGCGCTAGAAGTAGGGCTAATAGTTGAACAAGTTCGAAATGAGTCTAAAATAGTAAAAAGTTTATTTTCTTAAACGAATTTAATTAAAAAATTATTCATGTTTGGCTCGTTTTTTAAACGAATCGAGCCTGAACGAGCTCAAAACAAACAAAACCCAAGTTGAGCCTAAGTATTTACACATAAACGAGTCGAACATGTCGAGTTCAGCTTGTTTAAAAAACGAACCGAGCTTAAATAAACTAAAATTAAGTCAAACTTGAGTCAAATTCAAATAATTCGATTTAATTATCAACGCTAGCTAGAAGGCAAAATATCATGGGGCATCCCTCTTAAGATATTCAATTGGATGTCTCAAATCAGAGGCTCTCCTTACTGGCCATACAAATACAATTCTTCAGTGGTAGATGTGGACTGAAATCCACCTCAAGATTCTAAGTATGGTGAGTGGTATAGACATTGCCAGAAGGACATCCATTATGAAGTTCTCAGAATGTCTCCACCCAATGAAAATACAGATAAAGATATCCAAAGATAATGACCTTTGCAAATCCAGATACTATATAAACATAGGCTCAGCCCATGAAACTCAAGCCACAATCACTTTTCTCTAATTCTTCACTGAACTACTATTCTTTTCATAGTTTTCATTACAAGCATACAATGGCTGCCTCAACAATGGCTCTCTCTTCCCCATCTCTGGCCGGAAAGGCGGTGAAACTCTCGCCATCTGCCCCGGAGATCCAAGGAAATGGAAGGGTCTCCATGAGGAAAACTGGGACCAAGGCCGTCTCATCAGGCAGCCCATGGTATGGCCCAGACCGCGTCAAGTACTTGGGCCCTTTCTCTGGTGAGCCCCCAAGCTACCTCACTGGTGAATTCCCCGGTGACTATGGCTGGGACACTGCTGGACTTTCAGCTGACCCAGAAACCTTCGCCAAGAATCGTGAACTAGAGGTGATCCACTGCAGATGGGCCATGTTGGGAGCTCTCGGGTGCGTCTTTCCCGAGCTCTTGGCCCGCAATGGCGTCAAATTCGGTGAGGCCGTTTGGTTCAAGGCCGGAGCCCAAATCTTTAGCGAAGGTGGACTTGACTACTTGGGCAACCCAAGCTTGATCCATGCTCAAAGCATATTGGCCATTTGGGCTTGTCAAGTGATCTTGATGGGTGCTGTTGAGGGATACAGAATTGCTGGTGGGCCACTCGGTGAGGTGACTGACCCACTGTACCCCGGTGGAAGTTTCGACCCATTGGGCCTTGCTGAAGATCCCGAGGCATTCGCTGAGCTCAAGGTGAAGGAGATCAAGAATGGCAGACTGGCCATGTTCTCAATGTTTGGTTTCTTTGTCCAGGCCATTGTAACTGGCAAGGGTCCATTGGAGAACCTTGCTGACCACCTTGCTGACCCTGTCAACAACAATGCATGGGCCTATGCCACCAACTTTGTCCCTGGAAAGTGAGTGCAAGAAGAGTAATTTGATTTGTATACTCCACGATGAGGGATTAATTCATTAACATGTGTGAATTTGAGAGTGGTGTACGGTATATATTTCTTTGAACTAATGCAAAGCATTTGGCTTATGTTTGGAAGCATGGACTTGTGGCTGTCACTAAAACCTCTAATTTTAGAATGGTACAATATCCATCCAAAAAGGAGACCCAATTGTTAGTCGTCTAAGATCAAGGCTTGTCATGATTTAAAGTATCAATTGATATTGATACAAGTCGGTTAAGTCATATCCGACTCGACACCTTTCAAGATGATAATGTTATATAATACGTATAAATTCTGACTCTCACACTATCCGAGTCAATCCCTCGTCTAATTATTGTAATCGAATCGGTCAATACAATTCCATATAACATGTATGAAGCTTGTCGGAGGTCTAGAATCATTAGTTATGAGCAGTAGCAGAGCCAGAAAAATGTTTCTAGGGGTTGGGCACTCTAGTATGTTTTATCTTAATTGATAAAAATAAGACAACACAATTAATACTATTTATTTCATCAATGATCCTTAAAAATTTTATGCATATATGTGTACAACAGAAAAAAAATTAATTATAATCTTTTATTGAAAATATGGTTAATTATAGTTAATTATGCAATGCTAAAATGTTCATCAATGATAAATGATCAAGTTGAACAAAAGATTTTAAAATAAATCCAATAATAAATGCAAGGATCAGAGTGTGCACATGCCCACTCTGATCCTTGAGTGGCTACGCCACTAGTTATGAGTCTATAATGATTGATAACTTAACTCAATAAAACTTTTATTCTAATTTTTTTGGATCGACTACATAAATTATATTTAATTATTGTGTTTTGTCGAGAGCTAATTTTATTGTTAACCTGTATTAAATTTGGCCGATCTTTACTCGCATTACCATCTGGGTAGAGCTAGGATTGATTGTCAGTGGGGCAAAATATGACAAAAAAAATGTCAAAAACTGAATGATATATTGCAGTGAAATGTGATATTCTTCAATACTCAAAAAGTTGCTTACATTTTGATTGATTTAAATTTCTTTGCATTATCGTCATTTATTTATTGTTCGGTGTTATTTAATAAAACTGAAAGGTTACAATTGAAAACTGAATGCTGAATTTTAAGTATTAAATGCAAAATTTCTAATTTACAAACTGTTGATACCCACCGAAATTTAAATATTAAATTAAATCAAACTGTTTGATAACTATACAGAGCTGACATATGAAAATAAACTAATTTTCAATTTTATCCTTTTCACTCTTTACTTCCAAAATATTTATAAAATCTACATTTATCTAATAAAAAATAATGATATATCCCTACAAGTAATTCATAACATTAATTTAGCCCAATACAAAGAAAGAATTGAACTAGAAAAAAATGAATAATAACAAACTCACAAAACATTCATAAAATAATTGAACAAATCTAATAAAAAAAATTGAACAAAGAAATTGTTAACCAAACAAGGCAACCGTAAAAATAATAATAAATTGAATAATATAATGATAGAACAATAACAAAAATCGAACAAATTATAAATAAAATAACAAATATTTGTAGGTGCCTCAATTTAATCATTGTGTGTGTAATTTATGCGAGTGTATGTGTGTAATTTGGTGTGTGTGTGTAACATACATTATCAATAAAATGTTATAATTTCTCAATCAATTGCTGTCACCTTTCACTTTATTATAATTTATATTGAAAAAGTTAATTTGAGAGCCTCTTATTGAATATGCACGCTACATTACATTATCACCTGTTGAGTTGAGTTAAAAATATTCTAACTTTTCTCTTTATTTACTTATGGAGGAACACAAGCTGGGAAAAAATTGCATAACACATCCATCCCTCCTCAAGATCCAAGATATTCAATTGGATGTCTCAAATCAGAGGGTCTCCTTACTGGCCATACAAATACACAACTTCACTAGAATGTGTGGACTGAAATCCACCTCAAGATTTCATGTGTGGTGAATGGTATCCCATAGACATTGCCAGATGGGCAACCAGTATCAGAATGTCTCCACCCAATGAAAATACAGGTAAAGATATCCAAAGATAATGACCTTTGCCAATCCAAATACTATATAAACATAGATTCAGCCCATGAAACTCAAGCCACAATCACTTTTCTCTAATTCTTCACTGAACTACTATTCTTTTCATACTTTTTTGTTAGTT
This sequence comes from Ilex asprella, assembly GCA_023539305.1. Classification (NCBI taxonomy): domain Eukaryota; kingdom Viridiplantae; phylum Streptophyta; class Magnoliopsida; order Aquifoliales; family Aquifoliaceae; genus Ilex; species Ilex asprella. The sequence goes on from CM042188.1 coordinate 4,968,782, forward strand.
TTTGATTACAAGCATACAATGGCTGCCTCAACAATGGCTCTCTCTTCCCCATCTCTGGCCGGAAAGGTGGTGAAACTCTCGCCGTCTGCCCCAGAGATCCAAGGAAATGGAAGGGTTTCCATGAGAAAAACTGCAACCAAGGCCGTCTCTTCAGGCAGCCCATGGTATGGCCCAGACCGCGTCAAGTATTTAGGCCCTTTCTCCGGTGAGCCCCCAAGCTACCTCACTGGTGAATTCCCCGGTGACTATGGGTGGGACACTGCTGGGCTTTCAGCTGACCCAGAAACATTTGCCAAGAACCGTGAGCTCGAGGTCATCCACTGCAGATGGGCCATGCTTGGAGCTCTTGGGTGCGTCTTCCCCGAACTCTTGGCCCGCAATGGCGTCAAGCTTGGTGAGGCGGTGTGGTTCAAGGCCGGATCCCAAATCTTTAGCGAGGGTGGACTTGACTACTTGGGCAACCCAAGCTTGATCCATGCTCAAAGCATTTTGGCCATTTGGGCTTGTCAAGTTATATTGATGGGTGCTGTTGAGGGCTACCGTATTGCTGGTGGGCCCCTCGGTGAGGTGACTGACCCACTATACCCAGGTGGAAGCTTTGATCCATTGGGCCTTGCCGACGATCCCGAGGCTTTTGCTGAGCTTAAGGTGAAGGAGATAAAGAATGGTAGACTAGCCATGTTCTCCATGTTCGGTTTCTTTGTACAGGCCATTGTGACTGGCAAGGGTCCATTGGAGAACCTTGCTGACCACCTTGCTGATCCTGTCAACAACAATGCCTGGCGCATGCAACCAACTTCGTCCCCGGAAAGTGAGTGCAAGAATTGGAATGAGTTGTGATCCATGATGAGGATTTAATTCTTAACATTTGAGTGTGAATTTGAAAGTGATGTTTGGTGTATAGTTGTTTGTGCTATGCAAGTCATTTGAATCTTGTGCATCTGCTGTGTTAATGTTCTTAATTTTTTTCCTTGATTTTGATTTTTTGTGCACTATTTCTTACACTTAAAATGACGGCACACATCTGATCATCTACAAACCTCGTAACATCAAAAACCTCGTGCACACACACGCTTTTGAGTTGCAATCCTCCATTAAATTTTTTAGGTGTTAATGGGTTGTATTGGAGTTGCCAAGTTTGCATTATTTTGTGTGGTTGTTGTGAAAACCAAAAAAATGGGGGGGCAAATTCCATCTATATTATTACAACTTACACATGCCAACCTAACCATGACTTAACCTTTAGAGTGATCCGGTGATTGAGCCTAATTTTTGGTAATTCAAAGATCTTAGGTTTAATCCTTTTTACACACCTTAAAGACTAGTCACATTTATCCCTTAAGAGACATGCTCTAATTCAGCTCAAGTCACGGTGACCAATCACTGAACTCGAAAGAATAATCAACATAAACTTAAACACCATGCAATAAAAAAAAAAAAAAAAAAACTAAACATGACTTGATTAACCCATACATCGGGTTAGTGTGAGCACATTCAATAGGTTTAATAAAATGAGGATTAGAATTCGTTAATACTCAATATGAATTCAAAGTGATATAACCTAAATGTGATACGATATGACAAGATACGAGTTCTTTCACATCACCAGCAATATAGTAAATTAAAGGATAAACCTAGTCATACATGGAACACATGCTGGGCTCAAAATGGTCTAATAATAATATAGTACTAGAGGTAAAAATTGCATGTGGCAGCCCTCATCATGAGGCAAGATATTTGTTTGGGTGTCTCGAATCAGAGCTTTCGTTACTGGCCATACAAAAATGTAATTTCACTAGAAATTGTGGACTTAAAATGCACCTTCAGAATCTTAGGGCATCCATGCTCTTTATGTCTCCCGCCAATGAAAATGCAAGAAATGATATTCAGAGATAGAGCTGATAATCAAACCGAACTTTACACGCTCAAGTCAAGTCTATCGAACTCATTTTTTTAAATGAGCCTAAACAATTATTCAACCTCGATTTGTTTAAAAAATGAGTCAAACCTGAATCAAGTCCAAAACGAACTAAACCCACATTGCTCGACTATTTTACATATAAATGTGTCAAGTCTTTTAAGCTCGTTTTCTGCACGAATCTAAATAATTGTTCAAGCACGACTCGTTTAATACACGAACCAAACCCGAGGGGAGCCCAAGTAACTTGGCTCAATTATCAACCTTATCCAAAGATGAGGATCTTTGGCAATCCTGATCTTCTATATCTAGTTTACTCCAATTCAACTCAAACAAGATAAAATCAATACAAATATAATGTTGGTATCAGAATACCTACCACAATTAACAAAATGAGTCGGATTAAAATTGACTAATATTCAATATGAACTCAAAACAACACAACCTAAATTGCCACCCCTAAAGTAAAGGAGCTCGTTGTCGGGCCTATACAAGTCCACTAACTTAGGCCAAAACAAATCAAAAAAACATTCACTGGTGCTCCACTCCCAGCACCAGCTATTGGAGCAGCAGCAAAGGGGGGAACGGGAGAGCATAATGCGTGCATGACCATAATGTCCATGTCACAAAATTCCCAACACAGGGAACATTAAAAACTTGCAAGTGGTAATAAAGAGACTCAAACACCCAAAGATTTACGCAAGAAATGCTCACATAAAGTGATAATAGACACCCCACTTGGGTTTATAATGAAGGCAAGAGCTAAAATTGGTTTATCCACTTCCAAAGTTGAAAATCAGGCCCCACCCCTCATGTACACACTTTCGGCACTGGAGAGAGAGTCACAATACAGAAAGCATACTAAACAAACAAAATAGCAGCAAAATCAAAGCCAAAAGACCATGAAAACTCTCTCTCTCTCTCTCTCTCTCTCTCTCTCATACACACACACACAGAGCATGAATGGTAGCCAGTGACAATAGAGATCCTAAAGTTAAAAATATAAATGAACAAACAAGTAAACAACTGCAACAATCAGACACGAGAGAGTGCACGCATTAATAATTATTAAGCTGTTCATAGAGAGTTCAAAGAGGTGATTGAAAAAAGAAAATAGACAGAGTACCCTACAACAAGAACATATGATTCGTATTGCACATCAACTCCCGTTCTTCTCCAATATGCACAGACAATCCTAAATTTATGTTACTCACCATACTGACCCTTGACAACAATGTCCTTGGTCACATAGCATCATCAATATTTCCACCATGACCACGTGTGGAGAAAACCAGGCATCGCTAGTCTCTTACTTCCAAACTGCAGAGAGAGAGAGAGAGAGAGTGTGTTAGGAGAAGAGAAAAACAGAGAATCTCTAACTGATAAAGGATAACAGCATGTACCAATAAAACAAGGAGAATATGGTCCTGGCCACAGCAGGAGGGACTCAACCCTAGTTCATATTTCCAACTCCAAGATTCTGCACATCAACTTTGAGAGACTTCAGATACCTAACAGCTTCATCAAGAACATCTACAGTGTTCATCTGGTTGGCACCAGGTACAATTACTCTCAGCGCCTTCACCATCTTCCTCATTTTCTGACGCTTACTTTCACTGCAGCTGGTGCCACTGCCAGAGGATTTCTTCAAAGAAGGTAACCTGCTCTTTCTGGGTTTTGAACAATAATTGGAGGAAGAATCAGAAGAATTGCCTCCACAGTCTCCATATGTTCGTGCTGTGCTGATCTCTTCCTCATCGCATTCTTCCTCTTCCAAGCTCAACAATGCATCAATATCGTCTGAATCTTCTTTCACTGAAGAGTTTTCTCTTCTGCCACTTGCATCTTTCCTCTCAACAGTATCTTGAAAATAAGATGTACCCATATTCAAACCAGGATAACCAAATTTGGAGCCAATGGCCGGGTGGAACATGATCTGGCTTCTGTTATCAGTCTGGTCAAAGATGATGAAATTCCTCGGACAAACCTCAGAGGGTTGAAATTCAACATCATGAAAAGGAATCGAATGCTTAGCACCTAGAGGTAAAGCAGGTTTACCAAAGATGGATGCAATAGGGTCACTATGCATGTAACCACCACCCACTTGATCAGTAAGGGGGACCACTGGCTTTCGGGGGAAAAACTGCTGGTCACTCTGCATGAGAAGTTCTCTTGGGTGATGTACTTCAATGAAAGACAATGTCGTGGCTTTTGATATGGATGATTTTCAACTTTTTATTGGACAGAATCTCCTAAGGCAATTTAGAAGACTAACTAATACACTTGAGCGGTTTTCATAGCAGTACAAGAGTCATTTGTACCAAACCGACAGTCATTGCAACTAAGCTTCATCACTAGCCAGTGCCTTCTTAACAAAACCACAACAAGAAGGCAATCACTCCCAATGTCCCAAGGGTCCTAGTGTACTAGACTACGTAACAGGTTTAAGCAACTGACGGAAATACTCGGCCTGTAAAGTAAATGAGAAGCCATGAGAACTAAACATTCAAAAAGATTGAAAAAAAAAACAACTCAGGATTTTGCAACTTATTCTTGCAATGAATGCATGAGATAAATAAAGATGGGTTCTATGTGGTAACTACTTGGTTTTTAGCATCAGATTGCCAGCTGTAGTGGCAAGCAGTCATTCACAAAGTGGCGTCCCAAGCATGGATCTCTGCTAATTTTGAGAGTAATAAGGCATAAATCAAAACTAGATCCCACTGAGCTAGAACACTCATTATGGACTGAATTTGATAATTCCTGAATTCTTGGTTTTCTTCTTTAAACACATCATACATGGAATTCATTTAAGAGTATTCAAGTTAATTTTCATCTGAGAAAGCGTTCATAAAATGAACAGAAAACTACAAAATCAATTTTGCACTTTAGACAACTGTGTGACAGTTTCATATAATTAAAATTGCACAAACCTCAAGTGATACACTCGAAAAAGTTGAACAGTGGAACACAACACTGGCAAAGGAAGATGAATCAAATAAACATGTAGTGGGGAATGTAATGTCTGATTAACTCTGTTTTTACAGCAGACAAATATTCTACTCTTGGTTCCCATTATGGTTCTGTTTCAATTGGCAGCAATTTCTTGATTCTTACTTTTCATCCAAGCACACTCAACCAAAAAGACCATTTTGAACATTTGTTGAGAGTACAAAAACAACTGATGAAAATTTGAATATATGTTCTTTTGATTGTTTGGGAAAGTAGATTGAAATTCACCCATTGATTTATCACACAGAAGACTATTTTCCCACCATTCAAAAACGCACCACTGAAGAGTGGTACACACCAATTTCATTATTCGAAATACCAAAACAGGAATCCATTTTCAAAATAAACCTAAAAGGCCCTACATTCTATCTAAGTGTAATATCGTACAATGTTGGTTGGAATTATGGAACCCAGGGTTGCAAAAAAAATTTATAGGAGATTACCATAATTACATAAGATGCAATTACCTGACAAACTTGCATCAATTGATAATAAGCAATGATTCCAACACTCATTATAATCTTCCCAAATTCCTTCACTGCTTGATATCTCTTCACTGTTACTGCAATGTACATTCTCACTCACTTCCCCCGATATTAGATAAAATCTCTGTAAATCTTCACGAAATCAAACAGATAGACCTACACCAGGAAATCAACAGACTTCATTAACACTTTGCATTGAATTAAACCATCATAAAATAAATGCAAAGTAAAAAGCAGAGTCATTGATCCAAGTTTGATTTGTATTATCGACCATCAATCCTGAACACAATTTCGGTGTTCGGAAGTATGGAATCAAAGCATTCCGAATGTAAAATGTTAACAAAAAAAAAATAGCCCAAATTTTAAACTAGTTTCCATGAACACCAATACCAAAGCATCCCTTTTGTGCTGCCAAAGCCAATGGAAGCAAGAGAGTCCCAAAATTTTCTTGTTTTTGTCTTTTTCCCCAGTAGTTATCTCCTCTCCGACCCCCCCCCCCAAAAAAAAAAAGAAGAGCATTAAAAAAACCCAAAACTCATTCAACAAGTAAGAAAATTTGTGGTCGAAATGTTTCAGCAGAATAAAAAAAATGAAATTTTGAATAAGCAAAATAACAGAAATTTTAACAGAAAGGAAAATTCTATACCTAAACAATCAAATTACAATATGACACGAAAGACCACCACCAAGCGAACACACTTCTCATAATAATTCACAGAAGAAGACATCCACGGCATGTTGATCCACCCTGTCAACCCAATCTACTGGCAAAATGATCTTTTGAACCTTCACTGCAACAACACAACCAAAAACAGTAAGTGAAAACAAGCACAAAACCAATAACCCAAGCAAAAACAAAAACAAAAAACTGACATCACAACAACATTAACAACCACCAAAAGCTGCAAAACAGAAGGCTTAAAAGCATTAAATTTCTGTGAACTACCACAACCCAAATGTTGTGAACATAAAGCCCCAGTAAACAATCACAAACAATGAACACGAGATTGATGAGGTTCGGTAGAAATTCTATCTATGTCTACAGGACTGGCTGTTTCCCTATATGAGAATCCCAATAGGGTTATGAATTATTTATAGGCACTAATCGAAAACCCCTAATATGCTCATGCGATAAAACTTAATCCCAATTAGACTGACATATCCAATTCTGGTAAACTTCATGTGCCAAACTTGCATTAGAAATCCTCAACATACCCGTACCGTTGCATCGTAGCCCCAACCTATTACTTGACCATGACAACTGACATAAGATACCACTTATGGCGAGTGGGCGACGCATCGGTCAGCTCCTGGCCCATTGTCATTTGGACCGAACCATCCACTATCGTCAACACCAAATCAATTGAATCTCAAAGAAATGTAAAGATATGCACAGAAGCCCAACTAGATACACTAAAAACCCGAAAAAATGCATACATGCATATTATTCTTATACATATATAGCACATGGATGATCCATATAATTGACAACAATAAACACCGATCTCATTATAAAAAAAGACGATCTTAATGCACACACACACACACAACTACCTAGACCATAACTACATAATTATAAGTAGATCTTGAAGCAAAACAACAGTAAAATTACCCCCAAAATTGAATTTACAGTCCTGCTATACATATACACATATATGAACAAAGAGTTAAAAGATAACCGTGAAGTACCAAGAAATTAGGGTTTCTGAGAAGATCAGAACTTCAAGGTTGACGATTTCGTTCAAAAATTACGTATACGGAGAGACAGAGAGAGATAGAGAGAGAATTTGTGTTGGGCTATGAGATCTAAATGTGGCGTTGGTGGTTTGGGACGTGTGGCAAACGGAGGGGTTTAACTTAGTTTAGACAGTAGAGACAAGGCAGAGTCAAACATGGATATTTGGAGCCGTTGGATGGGGCTGGGAAAAGCTTTCCGTATAATACGGATGGAACTGTGGCCGTTAGATGGAAAGCACGCGTGATGTAGAGTGGGGCTCACGAGGTTTGACAAAATACGCCGCTCCTCGGAATCATATTAAATATTTTTTTTAACAATGTTATATATCTTAAATTTATATCTTAAATGTACGTCTTAAATCAATAAAAATTGTTAAATCAGTGAATTCCAATTAAAAAATTGTTAAGAGCCATTAATCCAATAATTCTCGTTCATTTGAGATATATATTTGAAATATAAAGTATTACTTTTTTTTTCATAGTAAATATTATTTTGGTCAATTCTTACTTTATGAAAGTCCAATATGTGGTTCCGGAAGGAAAACTCGATCTACATCTTTCCTCACAAGTAGGGTAAGCGACATTTTATTTACAGAGGGTGAATAAATTTTTTAATTTTAGTCCAATTGACTAGCAATTAAAACCTAACTTATTATAATTATCTCTATCATAAAGATTTAGAAATAAATGTAAGAACTCTTTTAGTCACCACTAACCATTTTATACATGAATATCAATTAAATTAATCTTCAATTAATTTGTTTGTAATCAATCTTACGTCAATCTCAAAAACTCAAACTCAATTGCACACTATGGATGAATGAATGTCAATCAACCAAAACATCAAACACATAGTACACGTATGTGCTAACAACCACAAGTGTGTATAATAAATGATAAATAACACAAGTGATTTGTTGACAAGAAAATCCTCCTCAGGAAAAACCGTAAGGAACCTTCTCAGTTCACCAAGCCTAATTCACTAATCACTAAGTCAATACAAGAATTTGAGTATTATACCTTAATTAATATCATAGTTAGATGTTTCTTTTCTTATTGTCTCTTCATCAAAGGCCCTCATTCGACGTCTTGTGTAGCTTTATTTAGACCTCTCCATCGCACGATTCATCTAGGTCTCGAGCAATCATGGGCATGCTAATGATCCCCAATATGCACATAATAATGAATTTATCAAACTAACAAGATCTTCTTCTCTAAGTTGTGCAATTGGGTAGAATCTCTACTGGTAGCCATTAGAGTTAGGGATCTAGGTTGTGGTAAAAGCTCTCAAGGTAAAAAAATAATTTTCTCTCTTAGAAATCTCATAGAAGGTTTTACCTAGCTATGGTAAAAGGCCCTCCTTATTTATTAGTCCAGAATAAGAGTAATCTTAGTAAATAAGAAAACTCAGTTTTCACAAATGACCGCTCGATCAATGGGAGGGTGGTCATAGGGCGGTTGTCGCTAGAATAAAAATCACGTTTCAATCTTGACTAAGGCATGCACTGCTCAAGCGACTATGAACACCACTCTGGCGACCATGAAGGACTATTCGAGAGAGTGTTATGCTATCTTCCATGGTCTTTTCTCATTTCATTCCCTAAGTCATCAATAGACCGACCTAGTCAATGTTAGTGAGCATAGCTCAATCCCTACCAGTTTTTAAAGCACAAAACAAAACAAAAACTAGTCCTCTTAAGCACTAAATGAAGTTTCTCAAAGAGGGGTATGATTATAACTCAATCTATGTTTTCAAAACTTATAAATAGTTTTAGAAAATCTTTTTATTTGAAATTACCTAAGAGTCATAGTCAGATTCCTTTCAATTCCATTTTCATCTTAATCAACCTATGTTAAGAATAACTAATGGTTCATCTTAGATGTCTAGATCATTACCTTGTCCTAAACATGAAATTATATACGAAGGTTGAATGATATTACTGTGATGCTTGATATACTCCCTTCAATGATGCTTTCCGATCTTGAGCTTGATAGCATCATGACCATGAAAAAAGGTTGAGATTTATAATGGACTCTATAAAATTAGCTAATTACAAATTTAATCTAATACAATCCAAATCTATATAATAAAATACAAGATATATCAAATTTCATAAGAGAAAAAAAATTACTTTTGCTTTTTCATGATTCAAATCGTTTTAAATCCACTCTTCAATTTTTTATCCAAGGGTTGAAATCTACTCTTTAAATTTTGTTTTCTCGCCTAAATTACTTCTAATATTTACTTAATCATAACCACAAATTACCGCCCATTCATCCCTAATTACTACCACATTCACCCCCTCTCTCTCTACCTATAACCCCTAATTACCACCCCAGTCTTCCCTTCTCTCTTACTAGTAACACCACACACACATAAAAAACTTTAACTAGCCTCCCTCTTTCTTTCTTTCTAGCCAAGTCGACGTCAACGTCGGTCATTGTAGAAGCAGCCCTCGACCTTTCACTGTCCCTCTACCTCAGTCATAATCTATGAAGCACGAAATTAGATACTGGATACAGGTACGATACGATACGGATACGGCAATACGATAAAATCTAAAAAAAGAAGGATACGGATACGGTCAAGATATGACTGTAATAAAATATTTAATATTTTTATTATTTTCAATCAGCATAATACTTATATATTTTGATAGTTCTTTAACACAATAAGGAAAATTAGTAATTCTTTTTAGTTTGAAGAAAATATATATTGTATCACTATGGTATATTCACAAAGTGAAGTGATTAATTAAAGAATCAAAGCTAACATTTATCAAGTTGATTTATTTGGAAGTAATTTTTGCTAAAACTATAATGTAATAGATTTATTTTATGCTCTTTTGACATGTAATTGTAGATAATACTTAAAAAATACTCATGTGTCTTTGAAGTAATATGAATTTTTGTAAATGCGTTGTATGGCATGTGAATTTGAAAGAAAATGTTAAAAATTCAACTAAAAAATTATATATATTACTTGAACACAAAAATATCCATGAAGTATCCTAATATTTAATTATTATCGGATACGTAAGAGGTGTATCCGATACGTATCCTCGATTGTCCGACGAGTATCATATCCGATAAAGTATACGATACGGATACACAGACCTCAACGAAGTATTCATGCTTCATAAGTCACAATATTCCTCTCCATCTCTCTATCTCTCTCTAACCAAGGCAACGCCTCCTCTCTCTCTTTTCCTCTTATTGTGTGTTTTTATATGTTTTGTGTGTGTTTTATGTGTTTTGTGTTCTCTGTGTGTGTTGTATGTGTGTATGTTCTATGTGTGTGCATATGTGTGTTTTTATGTGTTGTGTTTATGTGTTCTCTCTCTTCCTGTGCATTTTTTCTATGTTGTCTATGTGTATGGTGTGTGTCCATGTGCGTGTGTGTGTGTTTGTGTCTGTGTGTTTGTCCTAAATGACCAAGATACCCTTGAATGGTGTCTACTCCTATCCTGTACAGAAATCACTTGCTTCAGCCCTCAGATTGAGAAATTGGGGGTAATGAAGTAAATTAGAAGATTTCATATTTTGAGACAAATTTTGGAACTTGAGGTATGGTATGGTGTTTAAATCTATACAATCGTCTACTTTGTATGTAAAATTGTGTAAGTCATTTAGACAAAGATTAGCCAAAAAATATTTCTTCACAAAGAGAAGGGATGGTGAGAGATTTATTTAGAGATATTAACCCCCCCCCCCAAAAAAGATTAGTTTAGAGAGGGAGAATTTTCTACAACTACCAGAATTCCATGCCAACAATTAATGGTGTTATATTCGAGTCAAGTAATTCGACACGATTAACTAAATGGGTTGTATTATAGTTAAAGGTTTTTGACATTTTTTACACAAACTCGAAGTATCGTGACA
>CM042188.1:4994815-5013633 GCA_023539305.1 Ilex asprella
GTAGCCTGCCATCCACTGTCGTAATAATTACACACAACCCCCCCCCCTCTCCCTCTCAATTGACAAAACTGATGTAGTTGGAGTCTCATTATGCTCATTTCTTAAATTCTCCAACAGCTTCCTACCATATCTTTTAACTACTAAGAGCATCTCCTATCATCAAAATAAGTATAATTTAGCTAACCAAAATTACTGTTTATGCTCTAATAGATACTTTTTATAATAGCTAAAATACATTTTTGTTACCGTGATTCTCTAAATATAGAGAACTATTATAACAATAGGTAAACATAAATATATATTATTTTCTCTCTCTTCCTCTCATTTCTTCCTTTCTCTCTTTTTCTCTCTTTTATTATTCCCAAAAAAATAATATAAAAGGAATGAAAAATAATATTTAAAATGAATAGTTAAAAATATAAAGAATCTGTTGAAGTGTGTATTAAAAAAGTGAGTAGCTAAAATAAAAAAAATTATTTTTTGAGTAGCTAAAATAGCTACTATTGTTAGAAATGCTTTAAGATTATGTATAGTGGTCATGAAAGATTTTTTTTTTTTAACGGTCAAAGATTTTCAAGAATGCAAGCATGATTGTGAGTATGACATCTATGGCTAAATCTGAGAAATGCTTTGTTGTTGTTAAGTCGATCATGTAGTTGATTTCACTGATATTTTTTTTTTAAATAAATCATCACTTTTATTCCATGAATCAAATAATTACAAAATCAGTACGAAAGGCACATATTTTTCCTTTCTTACTGATTAATAAGGGTAGAGTAGTAATTTTGTATGTACATATTTTTCCATTTCTTTCATTTTCCATCTAATACCAAACAATAGAAATTATATCTCTCATATTTTCCATCATTCACACAAAATAAAAAAAAGGAAAAATAATTTTTTTTTCTTCATGAATGAAAAATTTATTATTTTTATTTTTATTTCCTTCCTTCTTTTCATCTTTTATACTAAACTGACGATAAGTACTGTACTCATCTTAGTTAAAGTTGTTAGATAATTTACATGAATTAGGTAGTCAGTCAATGTCACATCTGTTTTGAGTGATCGAATTTGACACATTATCGCTGTCACCAAGATTTTCCTTCCTCCCTTTTTTCTTTTTCTTTTTTTGCTGAATATTGCTCAGTTTTTACAAAATCCAACGCAGCTCTTTATGCTTTATAAGGGAGGAAAGTTGTGGAAGGTTTGACGTCAAAATACTTCCTTTCCCTTAATTATTCGTGGAACTTGTGTCACTCCATCACAGTAAACGATTGAATTGGATGAAATAATTTGATTGATATAAATTGATAAGTTGAGGGATTTAATTAACACAAATTATATAGTTTAAGAACTAAATAGATAGTTAACTCTTCAAAGAACAAAAAAAGGTTGGGACCCAATAGCAGCAGTAAACACTAATGCTCCGTTTGAGATGAAAGATGGAAAGTAGGAGAATACACTTTCTATCCTTCAAGGAAAAAAATTAGAAATGATACACTTTCCTTCATTTGTGTTTGGTTAGATGGATGAAAAATAAAAATGACTAATTATTTTTTTTACTGGCTAAAATTAGGAGTAACAATTGAGTCGTGTCGTGTCAGATTCATGTTGATTCTTTGCATGTTTGTGTCGAACATTATTCAAACCTATCTCAACTCATTTAACTAATTATGTCATGTCAAGTTGCGAGTTGACCTGTTTATTTTTGTGTCGTGTTCGTATCGTATTCGTGTTGATTCACATAAACTTTGAATAAAAAATTTAACGCTAATATTTTATTTTCACTTAATTGAATCCATGTTAATATTTTGGGAAAACTTCAGCCACACCCCCTCTAATTTCTAAATTTTCAATGACACCCCTTCTAGTTTCTACTTAAACATCACTAACACCCCCTACCATTAAACTACCATTTCTAACCAAAAAAATTATTAGCGTAATTTCATACCAATTTTCTTTTCTATCCAATTTTCCAATTTTCATCCAAATAATGGAGGAAAGTTAGGAACAAAGTTAGGAATAAATAAAACATCATGAAGGAAAGTTAATCTATCCAATTTTCATCCTTCCTATTTTCTTTTCTTACTAATCATGATGTTTTATTTATTCTTCTAACTTTCAATTATTCCAATTTTTCATTCTTATATTTTTTATCATATCAAACGGAACATAAGTACTAAAAGTAGCGGCAACAAAGCAAGGAACAACGTTATTAACAACACAAACTTCTAAGAGAATTGATGTCAGTGATGAACCAGTGATGGTTTATACAGACAAGTTATACCCACAATTCACTGAGCTTTTGATCCATTCCATTGGATTTTTTTTAAAAAAGTCTTAATTAAAACTTGATTTTAAAGTATTTCTCAAACTTAGGTCATTTTAAAAACGTTAGTTGGTCTGATGTTTTTACTCTAAAAACGTCAGACCAACTGACGTTTTTTCATTTACACAGTGACCAATAGAACAATAATAAACGTCAATTGAACTGACGTGACTATTTAAAGTTATCCTCATCAGTACAAATGACGCGTTTGTACAAGGAACTAAAGCACATCACTTCCACGAATTTCACTTCAATGCTTGAATAAATAATTGATTATATTAATATTTTATTAACTTAAGCTTCCTAAATGACTACCATAAGTAAATCAATCTCTGTACATGTATTGGTAGTCATTTAGTCTTTTGATTATTCGGTACAAGAATTAGATGTCAGTTAATTTTAGTACAAATCAAGTACTAAATTCAACGGTTATAATCAAAAGACTACCAGGAACCTGAATAATCATTCAATCATATTATTTTATGAATTTATGCTAATACTTCAAGCATGGAATAACCAGTGATTTACTCGCAGGAAAACTCAAGCAATCGATGTACATGACACAACAACTCAGGAGATTTTACAGAGTAAACAACTTTACTAAACGATTAAAAATTAAATTAACACAAGATCATAAATCATGAAGTACAAAGTCAATAAAAATACTGTACTCCGTTGAGAGGTTTTCCCTAGCCCTAGTTTAGCCTTCTAGCTAGACATGATAAAAAAAAAAATACTCCTCTCGAATTCGTCAGCAAAAAGTCTCCCACATCAAGGTCTCTCAGTCCTATTTATAACAGAGATTGATTTACGTCAAAAATCTGAGCCTGGCGTATCTTTGGCACGCGTCCGGACGAGTGTTTCTCAACCGTTCGGACGCGAGGTCCAATGTATTCCTTTGTTTCTTCTTCATCTTTCTGCCGATTGTGTCCGGACACGTACTCCTCTTCCGTCTGGACGCGTGTTCCAGTGTGATTCTTCTTAAGCTATACTTCCATCTTTCATACTTTCATCTCCAAATTCATGCTTTTCACCTACAAAATAAACATAGCTTATATTTTATTAGCATGGTATCAAATCTTGCATAACTTCCTATAATTATCACACTTTCATAACTAAATGATCAATTTTTCTTCTAATAAATGTAAATATTAGACCTCAATCATGGGCCAAGACCAAGGACAGGACTTTCAGGCCGCAACACCGGAGACCCAGGATATGGTCTTTGATGTTGCACTGTAGAATGAGCTGATGCATCAGTCAAAAACCCACGATACATTTCTTACTTCCTTATTTATGGGCACATCTGTTATTTGATTTGGGCGTGTTATGTACCATCATTTTCCATTTTTATGCATGATATAAATTTAGAAATTGCAACCCCAAAGGAGTCCTTATGGGTAAATTCAACCCTAGGGGCTAGGGTATGTTTTGATCCGATATGTCGGGGGCGTGAAGTTAGAGATCTCAAGGATTCTACTCATTGTAAACTTTAGGGTCATGGACATATCAGAGTTTGATGTCATCATTGGGATGAATGGTTGACGACACATCGAGTTGTCATTAATTGTGACTGGAAGAGGGTCACTACCTACACACCTTAAAGTGTTTGTTTCAAATTTTAGGGAAAAACACACGATGTTTGACCCCATGTAGTATATGATTCCCATTGGCACGAGCAGTAGATAGATTGGCTAGCGAGTCTTACCCTGGAGAACGAGGCTAGACAAGAGTTGGGTCTACCTTGGGTGGTTTGTGAGTATGAGGATGTTTTTTCGGATGAACTACCAAGATTACCTCCGCATAGGGATGTAGACTTCACTATTGAGTTGCACCTCGGTACATCACCCATTTCTATGACTCCGCATAGAATGTCACCTGTTTAGTTGCAAGAACTCAAGAATCAATTGCAATAATTGATGGACAAGAGCTTCATTAGACTGAGTACCTCACCTTGAGGCGTTACGGTGCTATTTGCCAAGAAGAAGGACAAGATTTTTCGGCTATGCATAGACTACCGACAGTTGAATAAAGTTACTATCAAGAGTAGATACCCCCTTTTGCTGAGGATTGATGACCTATTTGATCAACTGAGAGGGGCGCAGCTCTACTCTAAGATAGATCTATGCACAGTTACCATCAGTTAAGGATTAGGGATGCAGATATTTCTAAGACGGCGTTTAGGATGCGATATGGACATTTCAAATTCACTATGGTGCCTTTTGGATTGACGAACGCCCCGATGGCATTCATGAATCTCATGCGTAGGGTGCTCCAACCCTACCTAGATCAGTTTTTTGTGGTCTTTGTTAACTACATTTTGATCTATTCTAAGTTTGAGGAGAGCATGAGGGTCACTTGAAAGTTGTTCTTTAGACTTTGAGAGATCATTAGTTGTACGCTAAGTTCACCAAATGTGAATTTTGACTTTCGAAATTGAAGTTTTAATGGAAACATATTTCAGGTACGGGTTATATACTAGTGGACGGTTCGTATTCGGGACCTCAAAGATGAAGAAAAGTCGACTTGTGACTTTTAAACTATCTTTTGTAAAACATTCACTAAGTTAGTTTTTGAGCATGTAATGTATATAAAAGAACTGTAATCGAACTTATATTAACTATGTTTGATGCATAAATTCAATGTGTTTATAAGTAGTTGTGATACATGTCGCATTGACACAGTAGTACATGTCACATTGACACAGTGGTACACGACAATGTCACAGTGCTACACGACAATATCACACTGATATAAGTCAGTGTCATACTGATACTAGCCTATGTCACACTGACACCAGCTAATGTCATATTACTACAAACCAAATTCACACTATTATAAATCAATGTCAACGGGACATAACAACATGATATCGAGTTATACGGTATTTAGGGGTATTCTACGGGTTGATGGGTGATCAACAAGTTGACAAATGACCGCCGAGTTTTGGAGCGTCACATAAAAATAGGATGGTGAAATTGGGTTGTGTTTTGAAATTTTAGGGCATGTTTGGTTTGTGTTCCAAAAACAGTTTTACGTGCTCAAAAACAATAAAAGTAGAAAGATTTCGTTTGGTTATAAATTTTCAAAAACAATTTTTCAGAAAAGAAGTGAAACTGAGAACAAAAATTAGAAAACACCTAAATGATGTTTTCTGAGTTTTAAAGCCAAAATAGAAAATAAGGGAAACAACCCCTCATCTTTAATGAGGTCCACACTTCGAACTTTGTTAACAATAAAAGCCCCCCTTTTTTCTTGTCTTCTCTCTCTCGTCTCCTCTCACTCGACAAATATATATGTACAGACCTGTATATATATACAGATTTGTGTATATAGAATGGTTTGTGTGTATATATATACTAGTTGGTGCACACATGCGTTGCACGTGAATCATTGTAAATATAAAATATTATATGTAAAATTGTGGATCACTTGCCTAAAAATTTACAATTAGTAAACATTGATAATTAATCAATTTGAAACCATGTTATACTAAAAAAAATGCCGACCAAAGCCAGGAAAACACATTTGAGACACTAGAATATGATACACTTGATTTGTACCACACTACCAATTAGGCACAAGATGATTTCAAGAGGGGAGCATATGCAATCTTTTTTTGCTTTTCTCATATCGAACTCTTTGGACAATACTCTTTTTTCCAAGGAAGATGCTACTGTTCCTTGCTCAAGTTTCATACTGAACAATAAACTGAGAAATGTAAGTGAATAAAAATTTGAAGGAAATGGCCTATATCCAATTAGTCAACTTGGAATTAGGTAGTTTTCAGTGGCTAATAGATCTGACACTTGGTCGAACCAAATTTGTCTTACAATTGTATCAATTACATTCAAAGTAGTAATACCTAAATATATAAGACTTGCGCTTACTTGGTCTAAAATTTAGCTTGCACGTGAGTTAACAAGTTCAAATATGTAGATATATATATATTACACCATCTCTAACTACTTAAAGTTTCAGAGTAGTTAGTTGGTTAACATATGACCAGTATATTAAAATTAGGATCAATATCCCTTTTTTATTTTTTTTTCTAGTTTTTCTTGAATTCTAAGTTCTCTCAGAGGAAGAATTTTCTAATAAACTTTTTTTTATCATAACAGAATGTTGGGAGAGAGGGGGAGAGAGAGAGAGAGAACTTAGAATAAAAAGAGTCACGGCCCCTTGCCCATAACTTAGCGCCGTTTCTACCTGCCGTTTTTGTAGTAGACTGACACTTGACACTAACAAAGTAGAGCCATGAACTGAAGAACGCAAAAATAATATAAAGCGCCTATTGATATGGTGCCGATTAGCCTGAAAAAGCCTCCATCCTCAATTTGACAGAACCTTGACAGCATGGAAACATAGGATAACACTTCATTTGAATCCCCTTCATCCTTTTCTTCGTATGTTAACACTTGGAACTAAGGCATTCAGAGATCACAATAAAAAATTTAGCTTACAACCTCATTTAAGAACCTCAACATATTCAAGCGTCACATTCTATGCAAATACATATATACATTCATTAATATAACTGCATCTAAGGGAGTCAATTTATCGTTTCCAGATTTCCAATAGAAGCCATTCAGAGTATGTACACAACATTTTGGTTAATCAGTTTTTTTTCATATTTCTCGCTTTCAATCGATCTATCCACATACACAATGCCCTCAAGAGAGCTGGGGAAGTCAAGAGATTCATACACATACAAGGCCTAAATACATTGAAATATAAGCCAAACAACAAAAATGACCTAGAAATTGTCTTTGTCCTTATTCTTACCGTCCTTTACAACTTCCTCTCTGATTAACTGCAATGTGCTCATAATCCCTTTAACATCCCTACGATTGGACACAAACGATCCAAGCCAGAGAGTTGGAACAACCACAAAAATCTTAAATATCATGTAACAAAGGGGAAAAAAGTTTTCGAGAAACTCACCTGAAGAGATCAGGATCAAACAAATTCAACCAAGACACATCTTTATGTTTCAAAAAACAAGTGTTTTGGGAGAAAAGAGCAGGTATTAGAGTTATGAGTAGAATTATGAAGTAATAAGCAGACTATTGCATTTTGCAAGAGAGTTGAAGTAAAAAACCACATGAAAGTAATCACAGTTAAATTTATCATCCATCTGTATTAGTAAAATCCCTGGAATTGATGATATGCGAAACTACCAAAACTATTTGCAAGTACTATGCTACATCATATGAAGCAGTAAATTTTAAATACAAAGGATTCTGTTGTAGTGGGAAAGATAGTAAAAAAAATAGAATAGTCTTGCATGATGACATATGCTGTAATCTACCTCAGTTTACATCCTAATAATGAAACTTAATTACGAGCCATGAATTTTTATTGATGAAAGCAATAATTGTAAATTACACAAATGCAACAGTTAGCTAATTTTGTGCTTTTTTATGTAGCTAACAACTTATCAACAATGTTATTTTTAGCATTGTGTCAATCATTCCAACCAAGATCCTATTCTTTCAAAATCCCTTGCATTTCCAAGCCACACAATAAAGTTCATCAATCTCTTAAGTCCACAAAAGATGGGCAAATCCAAGTCCAACTCGTCAAGTCAATCAAATAAAAAAAATACACCGACATGACGACTAGTAGCTTCTCAACATTATGTAGCAATGAGCGTATTTTAAAAATATTTTATCAATAACAGTCGAAATCAGGAAAAAGGTAAAGTGCTATTAATAATCAACAATGGAGCTAAGTTTACCATTACATGGAATAACATGAGTAACATAATAATGAACAGTTATGATGCCTTCTTGAAAGTTCGAAAAGGGCCAAAAGGATTACCAAAAATATAGAGAAAAACTTTTGATTAACTTTTTATCTTGGTTTATTTTATAAATTTAATCACATCAAACCCTCTTATTTTTTTTATCACAAAACTTTTGCAATAAGCAATGAAAAATAGGATGTCATCATGTAAACATTACTCTCTGGGAAGTTTTCAATCTCATCCCTAATCCAATAATTATTTATTTGATGTATAGAGATTTTAACTAATGATTTCGGTTTTATACCTCATAACTACCAGAACTTATTTAACTTTTGCACCAAATTGAACATGTCTATTAGACTCTATGAATTCAAACTATTTAGGGAATCACAAAGTTAATTTCAAGAATCAATCACAATTTTAACTACTTACTTAAGTTTTAGACCCTACATATAACATAATATTTTTAACTTTAAAACCCAAGTAAATATACCAGTTAGACTTTTTGAAATTAAAACTAAATTGTTTCAAGAATCACACCTCAATCAAAAACATAAAATTTTTGTTTAATGTATCAATGAAAACAGTATTCTGTTTTTGCAAGACAAACACATACTGGGCATGTGGCGTAAGCCTGAGAGAGAAAATGAGATAAAGAGCAGATTCTTCATTCTTCAAATTTCAATTGCCAATGGACATATTCATTGCAACTTCAAACATTAATATCCCTCCCCCCTTTTCTACCCCTTTACAACATTCACTATGGATTCAGAAATTAAGATGGACTAACATCCCTTCATATCCATATTCATTCCTGCTACTTCTTCATTTTCTTTCTTATGTTCATCAGGATGGATTAATATTTTCTATGTTAATATCTTTTGACAGTATATTTCTTATGCTAAAGTTCTCTTTAATAACAAAATCTAGACATATCTAAGTAGTCTTTGTATCGCGAAATTAACAACTTATTCCATGCTAAGCCATAGTGCTTAGCATCACTTCATGCCTAAAGTAATTCCTTAATTCCTCCTCCCCTGTATTTTTTTTTGTTGCTTTGTATGTGGCCATTATAATAGCAGCTGTGTACTCGATGCCATGTTTGAGATGTGTACTCTGGAGTCTGGACCATTAAAGGAGCTATGGTGAGTGATTGCATCTTAGGTGTCTATCAGCCATTAAAGTTCTTATATACATGTATATGCCGGAAATTTATTGACATTACTGGGTTTCCAATTTGTTTATGTGAGTTTTTTGTGGGTGTTTTACATGAACTTAGCAAAGCCATTTGTTTATAATAAGAATTTTTTTGCTAATCTCATTTTTTGTGTGATTATCAGGACAAAGTAATACCCCTGGAAGAATACATGCATGAAAAATGTAGTAGAACTATTAAAAGTTGAAAATGCTATCTTGTGTGTGTGTAGATGTGGGATTAGACGAACCCATTCCTTTGAATTAATCTTACCAATAGCTGACCAAACAAAAGTGACATATTTAATGTTAATCAAAAATAGGCTCATACTTTAGAATGCTTACCTCTTGTTGTTAATCAAAAAGAGTATAAGCTTTCAAACCTGCAACAATAGAAACCGTTGAAGTAGGTCATAGTTGATAGAATTTTAAGCTATAAACAAACAAATTGAATCCGAATTATACAGATGATAAATGTCCAATTTTATTTTTACTTCCTCTTTCTTTTTCTGCCCATAACTTATATAAGGCTTGCAAGTTCTCTGTACCTGCTATGAATCTTCCCCACAAATTCATGGAGCCTAACAACAAGAGAATTTGCATAAAATGAAATGACTGTGGCTATCATCAAACTAATCACATCTCCTATCCAACAGAGAGGAACCATAACAATACCAGCTGGTTAGAACAAAGCCCACTTGAACTCATGAATCTACCATTTTCAAAACAGGTAAAAGAAACTCATATTAAAACAATTAAGTATCACTCTATTGTAAATCCCAAGGGAGTATAGGAATTACCAATCTTTTACAATGAATTGATATGAGATATGCTGGTGATATGAATGCATTTGCCTTGTCCTGACCACACCTTCCTTCTAATAAATCCTCTTTTCAGTGTCATTCAAAAATTCATAATGGCAGACATACCATCTACTCCACCAATGTAGAATCTGTAAAAATTCCCAAGAAAAATAGTTGGATGAATTATTGGCTGGTCTTCTATGAATAAAGCCTAATGTGTGTGACATGCACAAAAAAAAAATTGGTAGACAATTTTCACCCCCTACTCGATCTTAGATTCAATTTCGTTAAAGTGAAGCGCAACATACGATGTAATGGAAAGAATATAAACATTATCAAACCACTTCACCTTCAATACATTGTTACATTAATCATTATTTAAAGTGAGATGTCACTCAAACAAGAAGGCATAAAAATAAAAAAGAATACAAACCTATCCAAAATAAGCCATGTTAGAATTGTTTCAAGCTGGCAAAGAACCACATATAGTCAAAATAACATGTGGAGAAGCCCATTTAGATAGTGACATTCCTTCAATGACAAGAAGAAATATGAGAGCTATAAATTTCTGGATTCTTGCCCTTCGTCTTCCTAGACCTTCATTCACAAACCAGAGGGTACTTTTCATGGAATGATTATAACATTTCACAAAGGAAGAAGGAAAATGAAAAATTTGAAACGAAGTAAGCACTTGGATCTATCTTCTTTGGTAATATTAAATATTCTCATTTTTTCCCAAAGTAATGAACTCCTATTAGAAGGAAAACCAAACTAATTTAGACAACAAGCACCACATAAACGCACTAAACAGAGGTTTAAAGAGACTTTAATCAAACATGACTACTACGAAACATGAGCTAAAAAGAAAGCCAAAGATTGAAATAATTAACCGAACGCATGATTTGGGTTAAAATAAAGAGGAAGGTAAAGCAGAGAGTTACCAGCTGATGCTTCCAGGTTTGAAAAATAGTACCTCAGGAAACTAAGGAGTCCAACCTGCATCTTCCCTTGACATCCACAGAGGATCGTGAGATAAATTAAAGGTCCAAGTGAAAAAGAAATGCATGATCGATTATACTATAGTACACGACTATGAGATGCAATGTTGATTCAAAATATGTTGAAATGCTAGAAATGTGTCCATAAGAAGTAAATCGTAAAATGATCAAAGAATCAGCTTTCAAATGCAATTAAACTTATGCCAATGATGATCTGATATATGTTATAATACTGTTTTCACATAGATTCTTTAGGACAAATGAAGATGAAGTTTGCCGAGAAAAAAACAAATGAATTAAACATGGGATAAACGAATATAATGGTTAAAGGGAGACAGAGGGAGATGAAGAAGGTGAAGGGAGGCAGATGGCTTTTTGTTCTTCACCAGTAGTGAATACGTACGAGAGTGAGAGGGGGAAGATGAAGAGATAGTTCGTGTGGCTGGTTGGTCCTCACCGAAGAGAGAGAAAATAATTAATCAATTGATAACGACAGATTTTGGGAGTGCAATGATTTAGGTTTACTGTTATTTTAATGTTGAGGATAAGAAAGACATAGTTGTGATTTTGAAGGGCAGAAGTGAAAAAAATATGTTTTTCACTTATACTGGTTTTTTAAAGTAATATATATATATATATATATATATATGGGTTGTCTGTGTGTGTTTTTACTCTGTGTGTGTGTTTTGTGGAGAGAGAGGGAAAAGAAAGAAAGATGAAAAGTGGGGGTTTTGTAGATTATTATCCAAATTGGTTTTATAATTTTTTGTTCTTTAAAATTATTTTTAAAAATATATAACCAAACAAGTTTTGTAATATAAGAACTTTCAAAAACACTTTTTTCAAACTCTTCACAAAAACTATTTTCGAATAATGTTGTTTGAGATATAATCCAAATAAGTCCTTAGTGTCT
This sequence comes from Ilex asprella, assembly GCA_023539305.1. NCBI lineage: Eukaryota > Viridiplantae > Streptophyta > Magnoliopsida > Aquifoliales > Aquifoliaceae > Ilex > Ilex asprella. Next base: position 5,006,802 of record CM042188.1, read on the forward strand.
GTGATGTTGAATTAGTCCTAGTTCATTGAGATATTGGCTAGTATATGGGCAAGGTTTATCAGTTTGATTTTTGAGAAATGAAACTGCTATGATGTTCTAGACAGTGAAATGAATTATTTCAAAGTCAAAGATAGTAAAATTAAAACTCAATCTAATCAACTATTTTAACAAAACATAATTATTTCTCGATTCAAATAATTTTTTTTTTCAAATTAAGAAAAAGCGAACATTGAATTTCTAATCTGCAACATTGTCTTAAAGAACATACGGTAAATTATTGAGGCGACAATTTCACTTTACACCACCCAAAAATTACAAAATTCTCAATTGAGGCCCTCAAATATTAATTTTTTCACATTGTGATCCTCATACTATCTTTTGTTCCTTTTTTTTTTTACCATACATTATCCACAAGTATCGGTTAAACTCGAGAGACCACATCAAATGTCAAACTCAGAGACGTTCGAATTTACAGGTAACTCCAAGCTAAATTTCACATCACTAAACTGTCCGTGCGGGTCGCACTATACATATTTAGTGAAGCTCATGTATAGCATTTTCTTTCGTGTTCATGTGATTTAATATTGTTCTTGGGCCACTTAGTATTAATTCTTATACTTAATAGCATTCCATGAAGCACGTCCATTTCTGAAATTTGAATTTAGGGGTATTAATTGAGCGGAACTTTACGAGTTTGAGCCTGAGTTTATCTAGTTTATTTTTTTAAACGAGTTTAAAAAATTGTTCAAGCTTTGCTTATTTAGAACTCAAGTTGAGCCTGAGCCCAAGTAATTTTTCTATTTTATATATAAACGAATCGTGATTTGTGAGTTTGAAGTGAGCTTTTAAGGCTCTTTTTTTTTTAAATAAGTCTAAAAAATTCTTCAAATTAAACTCGTTTAGAACGCAAGTTAAACTCGAGTTAAGTCTTATCCGAATCGAACCCGAATAATGTGTCTCGATTAACAACTTAGTTGCATTTACCCTCCCCTCCGTTGCTACTAATTGTCATGCTATTTTTAGAAACTTGCACGCACATAATTGCTTATACAAAAAGGCCTACCAATTTTTTCCCGAACCCACAGTGTCACATCACACTAGCAATGGCCTCGATTTTTATATTTATAGAAAAATGCCCATAAATCATCCTCTTTTGCCTTTCAATTTGGATATTATCAAAGAATTAATCATCTATGAATTGAACAATTTTTTTTTAAGTAATGTTATTTAGACTTAGAATTGTGACTTAATTTAATAACACAATAATGCATTAAGTAGTATAGTATCAGTGACGAAATCGAACCGTTGGAGTTACAATAATGTTATTGAATTAAGTTACTGTCATATCATTAAATCAACAAATTAAATTAAATTTAGTACAAATAGTGACATATTCCCTTTTTCTTGGGTTTTGCTTGGGGATTGCTTCTACCCGTACTAAGCCTCCAACTAGCGTTCACCATCGGTAAAATTTGAAAGCAGCAGCTAGTCAGTAGGTGCTGCCTGGGTATTTCCGATGCTGACATTTAATGACAGGAGAGAGAGACAGAGAGAGCACGCAAAAAAGAGATGAAGCCATTAGGCGAGCCGGATTAAATAAGGTATCATTCAAGTTTTAGACGCCCTCCAATACGTCACATGGATTCTCCGTTTCTGTCTAAGTCGAAGGAGACAGTAGCATTACTCAGTTTTTTTTCAATTGCAAATGAGCATTTAAATATGCAGGACCAATGAGCGTTAGATCAGTTGATAAGGGACTGTTCTAGCTTAACCAAGGTCTTGAGTTCGAGTATTAGCAACGCAGCTGTGCTCGGTAGGGAGAGCTTTGTCGCCCTTGTGGTCCTACCCGGCTGGAATCCGGATTAGTCGGAGTTCAAAGTGGCTTTCGAATACCGGATGGTCTGACAAAAAAAAATATGCAATAATGGTGAGAGTGATTTTGCAACTAGTAGCAATATTATTAAATAAGACTATATTTTATAAGTAAATAAGTAATGATGGTGGCAGCGATGTAATAAAACTGAGGTCATAAGGTATAACAACACTGTCAACACAGCAGACCAAGTGCAAGCATGGCTTTTCTAAGCCTATCAATTCCTCTTAGAAGGTGAAGGGAGTTTCTTGTTTAAATAACTGTTGACGTATGCTTTTCTTATAATAGGTGGTCACTATCGTTGTACAAAAGACAGTAAACCTGGTCAAAATGTGGGTGCCAAGACAACTCAATGCAGCACCTACTCCAATAGAAAAAGAAAAAAGGGTTAATTTTAATTTATTCTCTATGATTATGTTTTGGAGCAGGAGCTTGAGACTAAGGAGAAACGTACTGAAAATTACGTTCGGACGGTGAAAGTACTTGCATCCGGACGGAAGTGACAGAAGGTTGAAAGAGCAAGAACGAGCACACTGGAAGTCACGTCCGGACGCGACATGCTCATGTGTTCGAATGCGTGTCTTGAGAAATGCTGATTTTTTGGCTTATGGCTTTGTGTGCTGGAATTTTTGATGTATGAGTGTTATTAGGGTTCCTCTTGTGTAGTGTAACGGTGCATATACTGTACGACCGTCTCCCTCTGTAATTCCTTATTGAATATAGTGAAATCCCTGCAGCATCGTGAATATAGGCAAATTGTCGAACCACGTAAATATTGTCTTGTGTGTGTGATTAAATATTTTTTCTTTGACACGTGTTTTTCATATAATTTGTTTCTCACGGGTTTGGGAATAACGTGTGAATTTCCTAACAAAAACTAGTGGATATACCACAATTTTTTGTCTCAACTATTTTTTTGGGCCAGATCACCAATCTCTAAGAGGTTTGCAAACTTATAACTAGAGTGCACATCAACAATATAACTACTAAGCTGATCACAAAATCTCATGAGCTTTAATGAAAAAAATTCATTGGTATAAAAATCAGTAAGACGAATCAACTTTTTCTTGTCAAAAGCAGAGGCATGTTGCACAAAGAAGCAACTCCGTATTCGATTATGTGAAATTATTGTTTAACTCTTGAAGTTGCATATTAATAACATCATAAAAAAGCTCAATGCGATAATGAGGTAAGTTTGTCATTTTTTGAGCTTTGCACATTGACGGTCCTCGAACGTGAAACTTATCATACATATCTAAAATAATTATATCATGTTTGTCACAAAAAGAAAAGAAAAGAAAAGAAACTTCATTGAATACAAATCCAAAAGATTGTAACAAACTAAAAGAATCATCATCTGAAATCATTTCAAGCACATCAACCATTGATGAGAACATATCAATCAAGATAATTATAATATTATCGTATGAATCCCAACGTGTATCATCAGAACATTCAAGACTAGTATCTTGATTTAAGCCTTGCCCATTTGGAAGCTCCCCATTATTAAGTGTTTCAATAACTTTAGTAGCATTCCTTTATTAAGCTATTCCTTTATTTTGGTTTTGTCGAAGTAGAGAGAGAGAGAGAGAGAGAGAGGCAAAAAAAAAAATAGAGACAAACAGGCAAAAAATAAAACCTTTTATAGGAGGATTATATTTGCTGCTAAGAACGTTCGAAGGGCAAACCTCTTTAATGAGCAAAGCTGTCTCCGTGTTTTCAAAATTTCCAAAAAAACTCCAAAAACAAGTCTGACTTGTTTTCTATTTTTGTGTTTCAAATCTCATTTTTTCCGTAAATTTTGAGAACAAAAATGCTAAACAAACAGGTTTTGGGTGTTTTTAAAATTTTGAGAACAAAAAACTGTTTTGCAGATGCTAATCAAACATGGCCTAGAAGATCAGAGATCTCAGTTTTTTGTTTTGGGTTAGGGCAAAATGGGTAGTTCAGGATTTAAATTTGCATGCAAGAATGTTGTTAGAGTTGTCCGATAGCTACCTTGGAGTTGGATTTGATCCAAATTGTCACATCTCAAGGGGTTAGTGTAATTTTAAAAACAAGAAGGGATGTAGAGAAAATGTCAAAAACAATGAGGGGTGTCACTATAATTTACCCTTGATTTTATTGATTAATTAAATTTTATATTTTATACCAAATGCTAGATCTTATACTATACGATAACCTCAACATTAGTATGGCAAATGTTCACCATTATTTGACTATTGATTTGGCTATTGTTGATAAAATTACTGTTATTTAGTTGCAACTATGGATTTTATACCATTTTCTCTATTTTAACCCCACTGATCTCCTCTTTGCTACGAATGCGCCTGCCCACTGATTTTTTCTCTTTCTCTCTCTCTCTCTCTTAGGGCTTTGTAGCCATGGATAAAAACAAAAAAAAATCCAAAAAATCCGGTCTATATAAATCAAAGCCTAGAGAGAAAAAGAGAGAGAGAGTATTTACTTCTTTGAGTTTTGTCGGTGGTGGTGGCCCTGTGTAACTGTGTCGGTGCAAGGAAGAACAAAAAGCTTAAGGACTAAGCTTCTCGTGTGTTGAGCTTTTCTCTGTTTCTTTTCTTTTTCTTGTGGCTGGACAGCTGGGAATGAATGAGACAGAGAGAAAAAGAAGAAAAAAAGAAAAAGAAAGATAAGATAGGTTTTAATCAAATGGGCCAAAAGTTTTGTTTTTTAATGGTGGGTGGGCCAAAAGTTTTATTTTTAATGTTGAACCAAAAATTTTGTTTTTAATATTGGGCTAAAAGTTTTGCTTTTTAATAGGTTTGAGTGGATTGTGATAGGTCAAATATTAGATTTTTAATAAGTTTGGGTAGATAATAGTGGACTCAATTTTTTTTGTTTTAAATGAGCTTAATTTTGTAATTATTTTGGGTAAATAATGTAGGCCTAACATTTTTATCTTGGATTTTGGATGGGCACAAATAATATATTATACAAATATATAATATCTATATTAACTTAAAAAAAAAAATCTTTTTAGGGGAAACACGTGCCCACCCTGGCCCTGGCCTTCCTCTACCCTTATATAGTAGATACCTTCAATGTAGACAGGGGCGGAGTTAGAAATTTTGGTTAGGGTAGACACTTTAATTATATACTTTAATTTTTTTTCTCTTAAACAATCACACTATATAATATATTTATATTTATTATATTATATTTGATACATGAAGTCCATTTAACATAAAAATTGCCAAAAAAATTGTATATTGTTAGGGGCGAAGTCATGAATGTCTATGAGAGGGATAAAATATAACTGGTATAAAAAATTATTTAGTCGAAATTGATACAAAAAAAATCAGTTCAAGAATAACAAAAAAGTAAGAATTGAAATAAAATTATTGTGAAACAGTAAATTCAATTTTTATTTAGCCAAAACAAAATCCTAACAAAAAGGCACAAAAAAAATTTAGTATTTTTTTAACCTAATTATATTTTTCAATAAAATATAAATTTGTTTAAAATATCTAAATTTTTAATATGAATTAAATGTAAATTAATTTTTTTACTAATTTTCTATCAATGCGCACAATGACAAAGTCCATAGTAAAATTATTTTTTATTTAGTTATAAAATTTGGTTGAGATTATTATCATCTTATAGATATTACATAATAGTTGTTACTAGACTCTTCATTATCATCTTATAGATGTTACATAATAGCGGTAGCTAGACACCTTTACTCATTGTTTTTAATATGTGTTATTGATGTTGGGCCAAAAATTTTGTTTTAATGTTGGGCCAAAAATTTTATTTTTTTAATAGGTTTTGGTGGATGGTAATAAGTCAAAGATTTGATTTTTTAATAAGTTTGGGTGGATAATATTGGGTTCAATTTTTTTTTATTTTAAATGGGCTTAATTTTTTAATTCTTTTAGATAAATAATGTGGGTCTAATATATATAAGGGGGACACTCATAATATATTATATAAATATATAATATACATACCTAACTAAATTTTTTTCTTTTTGAGGGTGGGCACTTGCCAGCTGTCTCTCCACCCTTGAATGTAGACTGTTAGATTGTGATCGAACGGTCACTAAACAAAGATTCTCAAAATTAATTATCAAGACTTTCCAAAATTATATCTTCACCAAATCAGAAATATCAACGTTAATGGCAAAGTTAGATTAAAATTAAATTTGCTTAAAATCCATTGCTACCTTTTTTTTTTTACCGTGAAACCAAAAATGTCATTGATTTGTTCCTCCTGTAATTCAAAATAATAAAAAAATTATTCCTACTACAAATTGAACCCCAAAAATATATAAAAAAACATAGTGTGGAACTATCTTGTTGTACAATATGTGTACTCAAATAATAATGAAGTTGAAATTTCCCATGTAATCACCAAAGGGATAACCAACTTAGTGATATATTCCTTCATGACCAGGGGCGGAGCCAAAAATTCTGGTCAGGGTGGGCACTTTAATTATCCTCTAATTTTTTTTTTCTAATCAATCATACTATATAATATATTTATATTTATTATATTATATTTGATACATAAAATCCATTTAACATAAAAAATGTCAAAAAATATATATATTGTCAGGGGCGAAATCATGAATGTCTATGAGGGGACAAAATATAACTGGTATAAAAAAATATTTACCCGAAATTGATACAAAAAAAAAAATCATTTCAAGAATAACAAAAAAGTTTTGTTTTTTAATGGTGAGTGAGACAAAAGTTTTGTTTTTAATGTTGGGCCAAAAATTTTGTTTTTAATATTGGGGTAAAAGTTTTATTTTTTTAATAGGTTTGAATGAATTATAATAGTCAAACATTTGATTTTTTAATAAATTTGGGTAGATAATAGTGGGTTCAATTTTTTTGTTTTAAATGGTATTAATCTTTTAATTATTTTGGATAAATAATGTAGGCCTAATATTTTTATCTTGAATTTTGGGTGGACACAAATAATATATTATAC
>CM042188.1:5018008-5037213 GCA_023539305.1 Ilex asprella
AGGGGCGAAATCATGAATGTCTATGAGGGGACAAAATATAACTGGTATAAAAAAATATTTACCCGAAATTGATACAAAAAAAAAAATCATTTCAAGAATAACAAAAAAGTTTTGTTTTTTAATGGTGAGTGAGACAAAAGTTTTGTTTTTAATGTTGGGCCAAAAATTTTGTTTTTAATATTGGGGTAAAAGTTTTATTTTTTTAATAGGTTTGAATGAATTATAATAGTCAAACATTTGATTTTTTAATAAATTTGGGTAGATAATAGTGGGTTCAATTTTTTTGTTTTAAATGGTATTAATCTTTTAATTATTTTGGATAAATAATGTAGGCCTAATATTTTTATCTTGAATTTTGGGTGGACACAAATAATATATTATACAAATATATAATATATATACTTAACTAAAAAAAAAAAAAAATTTGAGGGGGGGCACGTGCCCACCCTGGCCATACCCTCCCTCCGCCCTTGTTCATGACCTATTAAAAAAAAAAAAAAGACAAACGGGTAATATTACTGAACTCGATATCTCATTTTCAGAGAAATCAATAACTTTTAAAGTTTATGTTCTGAAATAGTTAGTGTTTTATACCTAACGATACCGAATCAGTGAAATTGGTTGCATGTATTTTTATCCTTTTAACCCAAATAGGTAAAAGAAATCAAATGGGCAACATATATGAGATAAAAACGATTAAAGCTATTTGGTTGACTTAACTGAAAATGTATAATAAGTGTCAATTTTTTTTTTTATTATCTTCAAGAGATTTCCTAATAGGACTAGGATCACAATTAATATGTGATTAATATTTCTTAGTGAAAATTGGAGATGAGTCTCCCTACATGTACTTATTTGGAGATACGTCCGGCAAGAAAACTTATGAAGGGCTAAGTCCATGTTTAAACTTATCTATTGGTTATTAAGTCCACTTTTTTATTAAATTTCAACATTACCCCTAACGGTTTTAACCAGTTATGGAAAGTCAAATGAGTTAAATCATTAAGATATATATGGAAATCATTTTTCATTAAAAATGTTGATAATTAACTGAAGAATATATGGTATGTGTATAATTGGACAACAAAATTTCCTGATTGACTAATTAATTCAAATCACAAGATTACCTTATCAATTCAAATTCAAATTATATGTTGATTTTGATTCAGTTTTCGAGTTTATAATGTTACACATTGGGAATATAGTAGGTTATGCATTGTGATAAGTTAATAATGTAGTATTCTTTTCGCATGGACAAATATGATTCATGTTACTGTCAATGTGACACACTATGTTCACTGTGTTACTAATGCTATTACTGCCAAGGTTACTACAGTAACCAATCGTGCAACAATATTACAAATCCATTGATTTTAACATATCAATTCCACATACAACACAATTTCAACATTCTAAAATTGAATGATTATGTTAGTTGAAACATTTTTTTTCACACGTTACTATTTGAGTTACTATTGGACTTACAAATTGAACAGAGTTTCCTTTGTTTACCAAACATTCCATTACAAACAAATTCTCAAACCTACATCAACATATCAATTAAATATCAAGATGTAGCATCCCAACCACAATTCTACATGTTTGAATTGTCCATTTAAACCAAGTACCAAATTGTAAACAATTACAACCAACATTTAACCGCGCTTACAATTAGCCAAAGAATGAATAGCCTTAAACATCACCAATTCTGATTTTTTTGGTATTTTTTTTTCAATCTTGATCTTGTCTTGTAGTTTTCAACAGTCCATGCATTCCTATGGTTTATGAATGTAGTCACCATATGTTTTTGTAGAACGTTAAATTGTGTTGGTTTTAACTTCTCTTCTATTTCCTGTCCATGAACAATTCTACCAAATTACATGATGTGAACATAATAACATCAGATTAGTAATATTAAATTATTAACTAAATCAGAATAACATCATCTTGAGTAACATCAGACAAACACAATTTTAGAGTTCAGTAACATGACCATTTTGATATATGTTATTCAATAACATTATTTTTCATGAGTTGAATAAAATTTGTTCTCTCCCAATTTACATTTAAAATCAAACATCAACCCATGAACTCTTGGTAAACAACATATGGTGTAGTGAAAGTAAAAACCAAAAAAGTTTGGATCAGTAACATATCTTAAGTAAAATCTAAAGTACCCAAACACATCCATACGATGGAATTATGAAATGAATTTGTTAGTTATTATACAGTAACATGACCATGTTAATGTTACTTTGAACCAATGAGTTTCGAATGTATTGAACAAAATAGAAAGCAACCAAATATTTTCACATGTAACTAAATAAAACATTAATTTAGTAATAGTAATATGAACATTAACACCCACCATGTCATATTGTGTTCACAATAACATCGATTGAAAATTTCAAAAATTGGAAATTTAGAGTAAAAAAAATAATTCAAAATTTTTAAATTTAAAAAAATTCCTAACAATAACACACTATCACTGGTTGAATTAGGACACTCAACACAAAACAAGAACATCAAAATACCAACATTATGAGATACATTTTTTAAAAGTACTCTCATAGTAACATGAGAGTTTACACACAAAATAGTACCAATAATTTTCGAATGTACTAGAAATCTAAAAATAAAATCAAAATCAAAATACTAATCAAGGAATCACAATTTATTAGTAACACGGAATCACACTTTTATTGTGAAAAAAAATTGTGTTTGATAGGTTGAACGATATACATTTGTAAATGTTGTTGTCAAACCCTAAAATATACATCAAATAACATGTAAAACCACATACCTTTCATATTTTTAAGAATCCCAATGTTGGTGAAGATGTTTTGACTGCCGAAAAATCTCCCTTATGTAACTTCGACAATGGAACTTGAAGAGTAAAATCGTTTTTGCTCTTATCTTCTATAATCTCTTTGAATTTTGAATTGAGGTGGTATAGGTAAGAAAGGTTAGGGCTTTCCGCAGGAAGGAACACAAAATATTTGATGATTTTCTGCCGAAATTGTAGGATATAATGAATGGGGGAAGTTTCGGTTTTTGAGTGCCGAGAATTGAGGGGTTCTCCGTCTCCCTTAGAAACGGCTTCTCAGACGCCGTTTGATACTTGACAAAAAATAAGGATATAATAGTAATCTTGACAAAAAGTGAACTTATAACTAAATAAGTTTCTTTGTAGGATTTATTTTCAAACAAGTCCATCGAAGGAGACCGACCTCCAAATTTTCCTATTTCTTATTTAGTTAAGAGTTAAATTTCGGTAGGTCTTGACGATTAATTTTGAGTATCTTTGTATAATGACCGTTAGATCATAATCTAACGGTCTACATTAAAAGTATCCACCAAACGCTGTGATGCAGAGTTTTCATGATTGCATTACTCTCTCTCTATATATATGAGAGAGAGAAAAAAATAAATAGTCATATTCTATATATAGATATAGATAGATATGAGAGATAAAAAAATTTAATGTTATTAAAACTTCTAAAATTTAGGAATTTTGTTAGTTTTCAAATTTGTTGTAATTAAATATAACTAATGAGGGTATTTTAGACAATAGAGGTTAAAATAGACTTAATATTAAACAAGTTTTTTTAATGGACTTTTTACCAAATAAGTCCACAAAGGGAGACCGACTTTCAAATTTCTTGTATAATAAATCAAAGGAAAACACAGGGATAAAAAAGTACTCAAAGGCAAATTTACCCAGGATTGACTGACTCAGAGCTCTAATCCCACCCTCAACAATGGCCGAAGTTAGAAGACCTTACAAGAAGACGAAGAAGAAGCGGACTAATCCGAAGAAAAACAAATACACTGAAAAGGACTCGAGAGGCTAGTAGCCAAGATTGGCGTCAAAGACTAAGGGGGTGTTTGGTACGGTGGATAAACCCGGATTACACCACTTGGATTGGATAAAAACAAGACAGTGTCCATTTATCCTTGATTTGGCAAGGAAAATTAAGGCTGGACAAACGTAGACTTTGAAAAACTCGGGCCGTTGTATTTGGGCTCCTTATCCCTTCTGAAAAGGATCCACAAATCCCACCAAAACTTTGGGATTATGCAAATGCCAACAGGATTAAGAGAGGATTTTACTATTACACCCCTGAAACCCCCCCCAGAGAACAGCCCAAACTCCTCCATTGGCAAGGGCAAGGAATATCTCTCGCCCTCTCTCTCTCCTAAACTCAGCCATGACGATCTATCTGCCCTCACCATTGACGATTCTATCATCCCTCACCCAAATATCTACCTAAACTCAGCCATGGAGGTCCATGGTTTTGGCACCATTCTTGATTACACTGTCAATGGTGGTGACTTCTTCGCACCACCAGTGGTTCTGCCATTTTTTCCGACCGGGAAAATCATAGGTGGCCGGAGGTCTGACGCAGCACGCATGTGCACTGAGTTTCCGATGATTTTCTCGATTGTTTGTGTTGTTTTTGCATTCAAGATTCATAGAAACCCTCTTGCTCGTTGATGGGTTTGTTCACAAATCAATGACTGTGGTTGTTTTTGTTCTGCGAAGGTAGTCTAAGCACCATTAGATGAGAGGAAAGATAAGTATGGGATTTTTTTGTTGTTGGGTTGGGTCATTGTTAGCAGTTCCTACTATTGTTCTTGAATATGGGGCTATTTTGTTTTTATTTTCTGCATTGGTCTGTAATTTTTTTAGCAAGATTTGTCTCTGGTTCTTCGTCTCTCTCTCACATTCTTATGTGTGTCATTTTCTATTTTGCTGGAACTTCCCAGCCCACCATCGCACAACGATTCAGCCAAGAACACACACACGTGTTGGATATTGGGGCAAAATTATGAGTCTTTTGTGTTGTGTAGTTTATTGTTAATTTGGTAGGATTTGAGGCTTTTCGATTTTGGTAAAGTCATCAGAAATTATACAAAAATTGATTGTTTAATATACTAGTGATGAACCAATTGATTCTCAAGTTTTGTAACAGCATTATATTTTTAATTATACAGTGCCTTCATATTTTAGTTAATCTAAATTGGTTTTATGTACCTGCGTGAGTTGCAAATTTCTTCTCTCTGTAATTTCGGTTATTGCATTTATTTTTTAATATCTTTTATTAATTAATTTTAGTATAATATTTTGGATGGAACAAATATATTTGTAGTCAATTTTTTAAAATTTGCTTACAGTGGAATGCAAAAAAAAAAATTTTTTTACAATAACTAACTACTTATAAGTTTTCAATTCAATATTAAAGTAGTAACCAAGAATTGTCCAGTCAAATATGAGATAGGTTTGAATAGAATTCAAAGGTAAGATGGTTAATTAATATCAAAGTTATGAGATTTGATAAAAAAAAATTGTTTTGTCTATATGGTTCATTATTTCCAAAAAACTATTTATCCAAATTAATTTTACCCACCATACGTAACCATCTCAACTTGGTATTGAATTTGATTAAATTTTTTTACAAAGGGCGCAATGGTCATTTCATTTAGATTGAGTTGAACATGTGCATGGGACCCACAGTTTCTATTATTTCTATCCAAATCAAGTATTGCATTGGATAGTAATAATTGGATTTAACTTAGTTAGGATTATTTTGCATTGGGTTTGATTGGATTCGGATTTAAATCCAATCCAATCCAATCCTTCCATGGCGATCAAAACACCCCCTAAATGCATAGAAAGTTCAGATTGTAAGACACGGCGAATAACTAAGGATTAATCTTACTTTGTATCCTAACCTATATTCTAATTTTTAATTAGATTAATTATAAAATATCTCCTTATTATATTATAATTAACTCGTTCTGATTTAAATTTGAACAAATCACCTATCAAAGTTTAAAATTTTTTCAATCAACTCATGCCGTTAATTTTTAGCCAATAAAAGTGACGGTGGTTAATCACCTGAAATTCTGTTCATCCTAATTTACTGAATTTTTTTTCGCCCATGTACGTAAAATTTAATTTTTAAAATCCCCCAACCCTTTTAAAGAAGATTTTTTTCCCTATGTATAAAAAAACTCATATTTGACCCACTTACCCACCGGTGACTGTTCAACAACCTTCTCTTGCCCTTTACTGATGCCAATTCATTTGACTGCACCACAGCTGACCCACCACCATTCTTCATCCCCTACCATCTCAGATCTGTCACCACCACACCTAACCTATTTATATACCAATCTCAATTTTGCAAACCAGATGTGACCCTTGTGGCTGTCAAAAGGAGAGAGAAGCGGTTGCTGGAAAACTAGTTTCAGCCACATGAAACAACGGTGTCAAAAGGAGAAGGGGAAAGAGGTCTGGGAGGGCAATTTTGGGCAGTGTTATCAGAACCGGACCGGACCGGCCGGTCGGACCGGTTCAACCGTGAACCGGGACCTTCACCGGTCCGGTTCTCTAGTTTGACCGTATAAGGAAGACAACCGGCTAAAAACCGGAAAATCAGCCGGTTTTTGTAAAAAACCGCGAACCGGATGATTTTTAAAAACCGGACGGTTTGAAGACCAAGACAGTTCTGCTGGATCTCAACCATGTTATCCTCTCTCCTACGCCTGTCTTCCTCTGCATCGACTACGACTTTAGCTTTTAAAGAGATTCCACGAAATACCCATTTGGGTATTCTATGCTATTGATGGTTGATATGGGGTTTACATGTTCAGTTGGTGTGGATTTTGAATTTTTGGGTGGATTGAAAAATTGGGGTTTGTTTGGGAATGAAGAGGCGATGAGTGTAGAAGAGAAATGGAAGGTAGATCTGAGAATGTACAGTTGAGGTGTGATAAACTTCCACAGTTGAGCTCAGGCTGCCTTCCTCTGTATCATCTGCAGATCCTCTCTCACAAGTCACAACCATGGCTGATCTTGAACACCACTTCACACCAGGCGACGAAGCTGGACTGATTTGGAGGTATGCCCATCTCTCTCTCTCTCTCTCTCTCGATGAAGAGAGGATCTGGTTCTTTCTCTCTCTCTTTTACGAACTTGTCTGAATAGTTTATGGCAGCGGCAACGGCAGCGACTTGGGTAAACTGAGGGGTGGGTAAGGGATATGATCCTGGTTGTTTTTTTACTGGGAGAGGATGGGGTTATGGTTGGTGGTTTTGCTAAAACAGTGGGTGGGTAAGGGATATAATCCTGGTTTTTTTTTTACTAGGAGAGGATGGGGTTATGGTGGTGCATTTTAGACATTTTATATTTTTTAGTTAAATTAATATGTTTTATATTTATTATATATATTTTTTATTTTTTTATTATATGGCCGGTTCATCCAATTGACCCAACGGTTGAACCAGTAAACCATTGACCCGGTCCCCTCGCCGATTCGATGACCGGTTCGGTTCTGATAACATTGATTTTGGGACTTTAAATGAATCTGAGATCAGGTGACTCACATGTGACTAATTTCTCTTAGTTGTGATTGTTGAAATTGAAGGTGGGAGTTAGTTGAATTTTTTTAAAACTTTGGGGGCTAGTTTGTACAAATTAAAATTAGAGAGAGTTGATTGTAACATGACTTAAACTTGAAGCGAATATTTTATAATTAACTTTTATTAATTTATATCCTTAGGTGGTGTTTGATAAAATTTAAAACTGAAAGCTGAAAATTGAATGCTGAATTGTGGACTGTTTGGTATTCATTGAAATTTAAGTACTGAATTGAACTAAACTGTTTGATAAAATACACAGAACTGACGTCTGAAAATAAATTAATTTTTAATTTTACCCTTCCACTCTTTAACTTGAAAATATTTATAAAATATGTCATAACATAAATCATAATCTCTATTATTATATTGTAGTCTATATTTAACAAATATTTGATCAAAATAAATAAATAAATAACATCTTAATAACATAATAAGTGAACAATAACAAATTTAATAACATAATAAATGAATAATAGCATCCGATAAAAAAAAGAACAATAACTAATAAATAATTAAATAATATTGAAAAATACAATAAATTAGATTTCATTAACAATATGTGTGTGTGCAGTCCATGTGTGTAAGTATGTGTGTGCAGTGCATATGTTTGTGTGTAATTGTGTGTATGTAGTGCGTGCAGTGTGTGCGTTTGTATGTGTAATTATATTATGTATGTATATTTTTATTACAGAAGATAAGGGAAAGAAAAAAAAAAGATCGACAAGAAGAATATATAGGTTAGAGGTTTTGGAGCGAAGACTAATTAGAGTTTTAATAAGATTGTAAATATTTCGGGATATAATTGTCATATTGTAAATATTATTAAATATGATTTTACTGAGCGCTTTCAGCATTTAGAATTAAGTAAGAAATCTTCTACTTAATATTGTAACATATTTTTAAGGAACACTTAACATATTAAGAGAGCTTAAATTTTAGTTATCAAACATGCTTAATTAATAAATGCTAAATTCATTCATTTTAAATGCTAAATTTGAGTTACCAAACACACCTTTTGTTGGATTTTCCAATTTCACCCTCAATATTATAAAATAGGCTTAATGTAGCCATATTTCAAGCTCAATTTGTAAACTAACAGTAGATATCGTTGATGGCCACTAGGCATCATTACACTTCACTCCTTTTCATTCTGGTGCACTCCACTTCGCTACTCCGTTCCGCTTGCCCATTGTCTTCTGGGCATAGCGAATAGGAATCATTCACTCTGTCACACAAGGGGCTAATAACCAAGCCTAATCTTTTGTAGACTGATTCTTGAAGTTGTGAATATTTTAGGATCCGACAATGAATGTTGTTTGCCACTCATGGGCAAAACTAGGGGCGTTCGTGGGCCAAACTGGATTACACCTGTAAATTTTTTTTTGAGCCGGTTTTGAGTAGTCTAGGTCCAAGTCTTTACCTAAGTGAATTATCCGGCGGTAGGAGTGTTTATGTGCCGGTTTACCCACGGGTCCCGTTACTCGGCCCAAAAAAATAGGTCCGAAACCCGATAAGTCCAATAGTTAGCCCACCCGAGCTCAATATCTTTAAAAAGAAGGATTGGGTTTGCCCCTAAACCCATTACTCGGCCCGAAGCCCAGCCCAATAGCCCTACCGCAAAAACCCAGTCCAAGAGCACAGCCCGCCCACTTTCCTTTGAAAAAAGTTATACTTTTAGACAATAAAATTTGAAACTTTGAAATAAATTTCTCAATGTTGAAACTTGAAGTTTTGAAAATATACTATAAATAATGTATTATTTTCTTTTCCATGTATTAAGCATACAAGTTTTAAAGGGTAGAGTAATTCAAATGATAAATAAGTGAGTAGATGAAACCTAGTTGGGATTTATTCATTTTATTGGATGTAATTCATCCCCTAATCAAACATAAAATTCTTCATTATTTTATTTTTATTTATTTTAACTCTATTTTTTATTCAAAAATATAATTTACATATATTAAGTTACAAATATATTCATTATTTTTAAATGAAGTTATATATAAAAAAAAACCCAAAAGCAGGTCCGCCCAGAAGGCCAGCCTAGTAAGTCCGCCCAATAGGCTCGCGGGTTGGGCTGCGAGTAGCCTACCCTTACCCGAAGTCAGGCCCGGCCCATGGTTAATTAATATATCCCATGATTAAAAAATCAAAGTAAAAAAACATGGTTGATTAGGTCACCCTAACTGGGTGGAAGTTCTAGTTTAGTTGGAAGTTTGTCTGTGTTAAAGAATTGATATGACCCATATGGATAGGAAAAAACACAAATCAAAATGCATATAACTACTCATGCTAGATGAACTTGATCAGAAGTACACTGTAGGAAAATGACATTTGATTTCTTATTTTTTAAAAAATTATATTTCTCCATTAAGTCACACATTATAAAATAGTCTTATAACCCAAAATATTAGCAATCATCAGTGATTAAATAAAACATATACTATTAGAAAAGACAAGAAATAAAACATGAGACAAGCGGAGCACTTGAGAAAACAGGATGTCACTTAATTAAATAAACATAAACAATCAAAAAATATAACAAGTAGACCAAAAGGTAACCAAATGCTTGAAGAAAACAGATCAAGGAAAAGAAAACTAGTATATATTAAGACAGCCTTTTCATTTCAGCAGACAGTGAGAGAAAAAGAGAGAGGGCAGAAGTCTACTAAATATTAGACCATAAGGATGTTTAAAAGAAAATCAATCAGACTATAATGCTTTGTATCCCAAATTTATATTCCAAATGTGCATCCCAAATCAATGAGAATCATTGGATCAGTGGGTCCTAATGAAAAAAGTTAATGGGACCTACTCATCCAATGGTTCCCATTGATTTGGGATATGTATCATTGATATATTCAAGTTTTAGCATATGATATATTCAATGCACATTGAATAGAATGGTCCCTAGTGCATTAAACTTGAATAAATGTACCGAAAGAAAACCTTTCATTTTCCATTGCTACCGGTGCACCCATTTTTTATGTCAATAAATATACACAGCTGTTGCTCAAACCAACCGATGTACCCACTTTTTATGCCAATAAATATACACAACTGTTATTCAATTATGAATATTAAAAATCAAGGCATTTAAAGATTTATATAATAACACACACGCACAAATATATATATATATATATATATATACATATTAAATAAAAAAATTTAGTATAGACATTAGTAGTTGTATTAAGGTTTTTATAATGATGCAAAAGTTTTTCACTTTTGTTGACATTTTATAGTAGTATAGATATAGATTATTACTTATTAATAGGGGCCATGTGATGACCCGTATATAAAATAATCACTAATATGTTAATTTAGGTTATCAATTATGATTTCATATAATTAAGGGTGACTTTTAAAAATTTTAATAAATAAATGGATTTCAAATATGAATTCTTTACGTGAAAACGAGTAAAATAACTATAATTAGGTCAAGTTTCGTAATAATATAATGTGTATATATATGTGTGTGTGTGTTGATGAAAAAGGACAATGTCCTTTCCAGATTTTTTTTATTGAAAACGTGCACAAAAAAAGAAAAAGAAAAAAAAATAGCAAGAAATAGACAACTGTCCATAGCTACTACTAAAGCCTTGGTCCTCAAGCAAAAATTTGGCTACAAAAAAAAAAAAACCAAGCATGCCAAGCAATTGGCACGGCAGAGAGGAAGAGATAAAAGGAGAAAGAGGGAGAGGAAGGTAGAGAAAGAAAGAGAAAAATGGAAAGAGGGAGAAATTATGAGATTTTTAGGTCAACAATTGAGCAGTGATTTTCTTTTAAATCGCTATTAAATTTGACTATGTCATTCGCGGTATTTCGTATTTCGCATTTATCAAAGTCATTGATGAATTTGAGGTACGGGGTAGTGTACAATATGCTCCTGTTTTTTAAATCTCTTTGCAAAAAGTGTTTTTTCATTATCTGAAATTTGTATTCCTCTTGATTATTTTGATTGATATGAAATTATGTCAATATTCTTAGTTGACCTCTTGTACGTATACGTTGGGCTAAATACTTTGGGGTTGATTGGTAAATGCACGAAGTGTACTTGGGGGCATGATTGGTAGAATATTATTATGGCCCTGCAGGGTGTGATTGTGATTACAGCCCTGAGGGGTGTAATGGTTCGATATGAGTATGAATTTTAAATACCCAAGTGTCACTTGTCATGTTACCAAGAGGACCTAAGTATGAGGCTATGATTTGAGTTATGTGATTTATTCAATTGGATTCTTGATTCTTTTATCTATGATTGTCTATTGATTGAATTATTCGGTATTTGATCATTCATATTCTTTTCTCGTTGAACATATTGTTTCCTGTCATATTGTATACTTCCCCGCCTTTAATATTTTTCAGGATTATCTCGGAGGGAAGGACCAGAGTTAATATTTGAGGAATCGGGGACGGACGAATCTTGATATAATTTTTTTAACTTTATATATTGAGGAGATTATTTTTATTATTTGGAGATCAAAATTGTGATAATAAATTTATTGAGGCAATTAGAGCTTTGGCCCTGTACTCGAAGATTTATTTGGGGTTTATTTGAGAACGATGAATTTAATCAAGTAACGGGTCCGGGAAACTGGGGCGTTACAAAGTGGTATCAGAGCTTAAGTATCAAATCTTATATGGGTCTTGTGGGAAGTGAGGCTATCAACTTTCGTTGTAGGTATAAAAGTTGGAAGTGTGTGGAGCGAATATTTTTGGGTTATATAGTAAAGATTTGAAAAAGGTATCAGAGGGCGCAACGGGTATTTGTCTAATATTTATTTTACTCTTGAGATTAATATCGAATTTCGGGGACGAAATTTTTTTTTAGTAGGATAGATTGTGATGATCCGTATATAAAATAATCACTAATATGTTAATTTAGGTTGTCAATTATGATTTCATAAAATTAAGGGTGATTTTTAAAAAATTTAATAAATAAATAGATTTCAAATATGAGTTCTTTATGTGAAAACGAGTAAAATGACTATAATTTAGGTCAAGTTTCGTAATAATATAATATGTATATATATATTTATAATTGAACATATATAAATATAAGTATAAAGTACATGTACATTGGATCTAAGGAAAAGAAAGTGCACAAAGGAAAAAAGAAAACAAAGAAGAAGAAGAATGGACAAGTGTCCATTTGATGCTTTGTCCCAAGCAAATATTGGCTATATAAAGCCATGTCCTTGGCCATTCAAACGGCACATGAAGGGCAAGAAAGAGAGAAAGAGAGAGAGAGAGAGGAAGAAGAGAAAGAAAGGGAAAGAGAGAGAAATTATGAGGTTTTTGGGTCAAAAATTGAGCAGTGATTTTCCTTTAAATCGTTATCAAATTTGACTATGTCATTCGCGGTATTTCTAATTTCGTATTAATCAAAGTCATTGATGAATTTGAGGTGCGGAATAGTATACAATATGCTCATGTCTTTTAAATCTCTTTGCAAAGAGTGTCCTTTTGTTATTTGAAATTTGTATTCCCGTTGATTATTCCGATTGATATAAAATTTTGTCAATGTTATTGGTCGACATCCTGTACGTGTACGTTGGGCTAAATACTTTAGGGTTGATTGGTACATGTACGAAGTGTACTTGGGGGCATGATCAGTAAAATGTGATTATGACCCTGCGAGGTGCGATTGTAATTACAGCTCAGATGGGTGTAATAGTTTGATATGAGTATGAAATTTTAAATGTCCAAGTGTCACTTGTCATGTTACCAAGAGGACCCAAGTATGAGGTTTTGTTTGATAGATATTGAGTTATGTGACCTGTCGAATTTGATTATTGATTCTTTTATCTATTATCGTCTATCGATTGAATTATTTGGTATTTGATTATTCGTATTGCTTTTCTCGTTGAGCATATTGTTTCTTGTCATATTGTATAGTTCCCCGCCTTTAATATTTTTTAGGATTATCTCGGAGAGAAGGACCAGAGTTGATATTTGAGGAATCGAAGACGGACAAATCTTGATATAATTTTTAACTTTGTATATTGAGGAGATTATTTTTATTATTTGGAGATCAAAATTATGATTATAAATTTATTGAGGCAATTAGAGCTCTGGCCCTGTACTCGAAAATTTATTTGTGGTTTATTTGTGAACGATCGATTTAATCAAGTAACGGGTCCGGGAAACCGGGGCATTGCAAAGTGGTATCAGAGCTTAGGTATCAGATCTTATATGGGTCTTGTGGGAAGTGAGACTATCAACTTTCGCTGTAGGTATAAAAGTTGGAAATGTGTGGAGCAAATATTTTTGGGTTATATAGGAAAGAGTTGAAAAAGGCATCAGAGTGCGCAGCGGATATTTGTGTAATATTTATTTTACTCTTGAGATTAATATCGAATTTCGAGGACAAAATTCTTTTTAAGGGGGGTAG
Organism: Ilex asprella; assembly: GCA_023539305.1. Lineage (NCBI taxonomy): Eukaryota > Viridiplantae > Streptophyta > Magnoliopsida > Aquifoliales > Aquifoliaceae > Ilex > Ilex asprella. The sequence continues at coordinate 5,031,837 of CM042188.1, forward strand.
ATTGTGACAACCAGTGTATAAAATAATCACTAATACGTTAATTTAGATCGTCAATTATGATTTCATATAAATAAGGGTGATTTTTAAAAATTTTAAATAAATAAATAGATTTCAAATATGAATTTTTTATGTGAAAACGAGTAAAATAATTATAATTAGGTCAAGTTTCGTAATAATATAATGTGTATACATATATATGTGTGTGTGTTGATGAAAAAGGACAATGTCCTTTCCAGATTTTTTTTATTGAAAACGTGCACAAAGAAAGAAAAAAAAAAAGCAAGAAATGGACAACTGTCCATAGCTACTGCTAAAGCCTTAGTCCCCAAGCAAAAATTTGGCTATAAAAAAAAAACCAAGCATGCCAAGCAATTGGCACGGCAGAGATGAAGAGATAAAAGGAGAAAGAAAGAGAAAAATGGAAAGAGGGAGAAATTATGAGATTTTTAGGTCAACAATTGAGCAGTGATTTTCTTTTAAATCGCTATTAAATTTGACTATGTCATTCGCGGTATTTCGTATTTCGCATTTATCAAAGTCATTGATAAATTTGAGGTACGGGGTAGTGTACAATATACTCATGTCTTTTAAATCTCTTTGCAAAGAGTGTCTTTTCATTATCTGAAAATTGTATTCCTCTTGATTATTTTGATTGATATGAAATTCTGTCAATATTATTGATTGACCTCCTATATGTGTACGTTGGGCTAAATAATTTGGGGTTGATTGGTACATACACGAAGTGTACTTGAGGACATGATTGGTAGAATATTATTATGGCCCTACGGGGTGTGATTGTGATTACAGCCCTGAGGGGTGTAATGGTTCGATATGAGTATGAATTTTAAATACCCAAGTGTCACTTGTCATGTTACCAAGAGGACCCAAGTATGAAGCTATGATTTGAGTTATGTGATTTATTCAATTGGATTCTTGATTCTTTTATCTATGATTGTCTATTAATTGAATTATTCGGTATTTGATCATTCACATTCTTTTCTCGTTGAGCATATTGTTTTCTGTCATATTGTATATTTTCCCGCCTTTAATATTTTTCAGGATTATCTCGGAGGGAAGAACCAGAGTTAATATTTGAGGAATCGGGGACGTACGAATCTTGATATAATTTTTTTAACTTTATATATTGAGGAGATTATTTTTATTATTTGAAGATCAAAATTGTGATTATAAATTTATTGAGGCAATTAGAGCTTTGACCCTGTACTCGAAAATTTATTTGGGGTTTATTTGTGAACAATAAATTTAATCAAGTAACGGGTCTGGCAAACCGAGGCGTTACAGCCCACCTTTATATTCTCGCCTAGAACCTTCAGATTTGTTGGGCCGCCCTGTCTTGATCAGTCACTTAAACCTAATATCAATAGCATAACATAATCATAACTAGAATTGCTGATGACCACTAGTTGTCGTTACACTTCGCCCCTTTTCGTGCCGCTGAACTCCACTTCACTGGTCTCCACTTCACTTGTCCATTAAAACCTAATGAAAAAGAATCGTCCATTATTTTTGATAAGTGACTAATAACCCTGCCTGTCTTTTTGTTGAATGATTCTCTGAATTTGTGAATCCTTTCCAAGTTAGGACAATGAATGTTGAGGGCCATCCACGCGAAAAAGGAAGCAATAATTTGGGACAAAAAAATAAAAAAGAAGACGACGTGAACATAGGTTAAACTCAAGAGTCTTAACATTTGTTTGGTATGAGAAAAAATTGGATGGATGGAAAATGATAGATGAAAAGTTGAGAGAAAAAAGATATTTTTCTTTGGTTGGTTGGGAAGTAAAATGAAGGAAAAAGGAAAATAGAATGGAAAAATAATTTCTACCATGATATCCCTTGAAGTGACGGTTGCTTCTCAAATTACGGGATAAGACTACGGTACATCCAAGGTTTTTTTTGGTACCATATCGAAAAAATTTTTTTACAATATTAGTGGATAGTTTATTAAATTTATGGATTATTTACAACGGACAAGACATTGAAATAACAGACAAGACATAAAAAAAAACTGTCATTATTGACTTTGAGGGCAATATTTATTACTTCAATGGATCAATTACAAAATTTGTGGGAATATTTACAACTTCAGTGGTATATTTACTAAATTTGTGAGAATATTTACAACTACAGTGGTATTTTTATCAAATTTGTGGAAATATTTACAACTTCAATGGATTCAAATATTTATAATTTCATGGGGAGATTTGATCGATCGTGGGGATATTTGATCGATCAGTACTTGGGACATCTACAACATATTTGATTGATCAAACATATGTTTGATCGATCAAATTGAAATCAATTATTTTTACTACAACTTCAATGGATCATTTACCATTTCTATGGGAATATTTACAACTTTAGTGAATTGTTTACTACATTTGTGGAAATTTTTACAACAAAAAATAAATTTTTACTAGTCCATGATCGATTCATAAAATATTTTTCCAAGTTTTTTAAAATTAAAATTCATCAAATTTAAATTAAATTAAAATTCATAAAATTAAAATTAAGTTAAAATTCATAAAATTAAAATTAAATTAAATTTCATAAAATTAACATTAAAATTAAATTAAAATTCATAAAATTAACATTAAAATTAAACTTAAAATTCATAAAGTTAACATTAAAATACATAAGCATTTAATTCAATTTCAAATTTGTGGGAAAATTTCACACTTGGAAAATCCCCAATTTTGAGAAATGTCCAAATTCTCAAATGTTAATTTATCAAATTAGCACCAAATTAATATTCAATTCATCAAATGAACATGTAATTTCATCAAATCAACATCAAAGTAATAACAAATTAACATTCAATTCATCAAATTAACAACAAATTCACACTTAATTGAGTGTTAATTCAGATTTATCAAATTGACATTCAATTTTATGAAATTAACATTCAATTTCATCAAATTAATAACAAATTAATATTCAATTCATCATATCAGCATCAAATTAACAACAAATTAACATTCAATTCATCAATTTAACACCAAATTTACACTCAATTTCATCTACTTAACATTCAATTTATCAAATCGACATTCAATTTCATCAAATTAACATTCAATTCATCAAATTCACACTCAATTTATCTAATTAACATTCAATTTATCAAATCGACATTCAATTTCATCAACTTAACATGTAATTTCATCAAATCTACATCAAATTAACATTGAATTCAACAAATGTCCATTCGATGAATTGAATGTTAATTTGTTGTTAATTTGATGAAATTAAATGAAATTCAGTGTTAATTTGGTGCTAATTTGATAAATTGAATATTAATTTGATGAAATTAAGTGTGAATTTGATGAATTGAATGTTAATTAGATGAATTGAATGTTAATTTGATGTTGATTTGATGAAATTACATGTTAATTTGATGAAATTGAATGCCGATTTGATAAATTGAGTGTGAATTTGATGAATTGAATGTTAATTTATTGTTAATATAATATTGATTTGATGAAATTACATATTAATTTGATGAAATTAAATTTTAATTAGATAAATTGAATGTAAATTTGATGAATTAAATGTTAATTTGATGTTGTTTTGATGAAATTACATGTTAATTTGATGAAATTGAATGTCAATTTGATAAATCTGAATTAACACTCATTTAAGTGTGAATTTGGTGTTAATTTGATGAATTGAATATTAATTTGTTGAATTTGAATATTAATTTAGTGAATTAAATGCTTATGCAAAAAAAATTGAATGTTAATTAAATGAAATTGAATATTAATTTGATGCTAATTTGATAAATTAACATTTGTGGATTTGAGAATTTTTTAAAATTGGGGATTTTTCAAGTTTGAAATTTTCCCACAAATTTGAGATTGAATTAAATGCTTATGAATTTTAATGTTAACTTTATGAATTTTAATTTTAAATTTAATCTTATGAAAGAAAATCCAATTTTTTAAATTTGATCGATCAAAACCATATGTGATTGATCAAATTGTTACAGATTTTTAAAGTGAATCAAAATGTGATCGATCAAATATCTTCTTGATAGATCAAATGTTTCTTCTTAGACAGGTTAATTGTGATCGATCAAATGTATTTGTAATAGATCATAATACTATATTTTTTGTGATCTATCCCAATAGATTATGATATATCGCAAAGGTTTAAAATATACCTTAAAATGTTAAAAAAAATGTTTGCGATCGATCCCAACTATTTAGGATCAATCACAATTAAACCACTGCAGTGGTATATATAGTGGATCATTTACAACTTCAATGAATCATTTACAATTTTAATGGATCATTTACCACTTTTATGGAAGTATTGGCCACTTCAATGGATCATTTACCACTTTTAAGGGAATATTTACAACTTCAATGGTATTTTTATTGAATATTTACAACTTCATGTGGAGATTAGATCGATCGTGGGTGTAATTTATGAATATTTTACAACTTCAATGGATCATTTACCACTTTTATGGAAGTATTTGCCACTTCAATGGATCATTTACCACTTTTATGAGAATTTTTACAACTTCAATGGTATTTTTATGGAATATTTACAGCTTCATGGAGAGATTCGATCGATCGTGGGTATAATTTATAAATATTTTACAACTTTAATGGGGCATTTACCACTTTTATGAGAGTATTTACCACTTCAATGAATTATTTACCAAATTTGTATGAATATTTACCACTTCACAACTTCATGGGAAGATTCGATCGATCGTGGGGAGATTCGATCGATCGTGGGTGTAATTTATGAATATTTTACTATTTTAATGGGTCATTTACCACTTTTATTGGAGTATTTACAACTTCAATGGATCATTTACCAAATTTGTGAGAATATTTACAACTTGAATGATATTTTTATGGAATATTTACAAGTTTATGGGGAAATTCGATCGATCGTGGGTGTAATTTATGAATATTTTACAACTTCAATGGATCATTAACCACTTTTATGGGACTATTTTCAACTTCAATGGATCATTTACCACTTTAATGAGAATTTTTACAACTTCAATAGTATTTTTATGAAATATTTACAATTTCATGGGAAGATTTGATCGATCGTGGGGAGATTCGATCGATCAAATTGTTGCAGATGGACATCTGAAACAATTTGATGGATCAAATATGAATTTGATCGATCAAATTCAATAACAACTAATGTTTTTGAAGGGGCAAGAGGGATTTGATCGATCAAAACCATATTTGATCGATTATGGACTAAGTTTTTTTTTTCTGTAATGAATCCATTGAATTAAAATTCATAAAATTAAAATTAAATTTAAAATTCATAAAATTAACATTAAATTAAAATTCATAAAATTAACATTAAATTAAAATTCATAAAA
>CM042188.1:5037313-5056179 GCA_023539305.1 Ilex asprella
ATTTTAATTTAATGTTAATTTTATGAATTTTAATTTAATGTTAATTTTATGAATTTTAATTTAATTTTAATTTTATGAATTTTAATTTAATGTTAATTTGGATTTTTTTTTAATTTTTTAAAAATTGGATTTAATCGATCAAAATTATATTTGATCGATCATGGACTAGTAATGAATCCACTTTTCGTTGTAAAGATTTTCACAAATGTAGTAAACAATCCATTAAAGTTATAAATATTCTCATAAATGTAGTAAATAATCCATTGAAATTGTAAATATTTCCATAAATGTCGTAAAGAATCTATTGGAGTTGTAAATATTGACATATAAATAGTTCATGATCGATCAAATTTTCCCATTAAGTTGTAAAAAATTGGATCTATTGAAGTTGTAAAAATTTTCACAAAATTTGTAAAATTACCACTGATGTTGTAAATATTTCCACCAATTTGGTAAATATACCACTGAAGTTGTAAATATTCCCACAAATTTAGTAAATAAACCCACTAATGTTGTAATTTTGCACTTAAGTTAACTATAACGGCTTTATTTTATGTCTTGTCATTTCAATATCTTGTCCGGTGTCATTTCAATGTCATTGAAGTTGTAAAAAATCCATAAATTTAGTAAATGACCCACTAATGTTGTAAAATAAAATCAATAAATGACCCATTAATGTTATAAAAAGAAATTTTCGGTATGGTATCAAAAATTTCCTTGGACGTACTGTAGTATTACCCACAAGAAGACGAAGACTTATCCACCGTTTGATAATAAAAGTACGGTTTTTATCTTTTTTATTAGGCACCTTTTGATAATGAAAGTATGGTTTTTGCTTTTTTATTTTTTATTTTTAGAGTAAAGTATGTTTTTGGTTCCTAAATTATAAGTTTTGTGTTAATTTAATCTCTAATTTTTAAATTTTTTTAATTTGGACTCTCAACTTTTCACTTTGTTTCAATTTGACCCAATTAAAAACGGCAATTAGAATTTACAAATGTAGATCGTTATGTCATCACTCTTAAGATACGTTACTTGAAAACTTTAGGACTAACGTAATACAAACTGTAAGCTTAAAAGGTAAAAACGATACAAGTTACAAGTTTGAAGACCAAAGTGACCCTCAAGTTACTTTTATTGGACCAAAGTAAGGAGGAATCACACTTCCCATCTTGAAAGATCTAAGAAATATCACTTTTCACACTTAAAAAAATTAAAATTTTCATATTGTACTTTAAATGTATTAAAAGTGTTGCAATGTAGCATTTCATGATAATCGAAGACTCACAACTTTCTTTAATTCTCACACATTAGGTTTTATTTTTTTTAATTCATTTTTTATATATCAAAATAAGTTTTGTACGTATTTTCGAATATTCCGTATCCTTTATTCATTTTTTATATCAAATATTGTTATTTTATTTCATGACTACAAATATTAACAACAAAGAATGATAGCATAAAGTGACACAAAAAAATTAAATATTTCAAAAAACAATCCAAAACGACTGAAAGTTGAGTGCCGAACTTATAATCAGCACTTCACCACTGTGTTTGGTGCGTGAAGTATCCGGCATGTTCATGATTATTCTGGGCTAGACTTTTGGTTACAACTTCAACTAGTGCAACCCCTGAAATATTTGTTGCACGTTTTCCTTACAGAATTAATATAATCTATCGCATGATTGACTGACCCGGATCTATGACACCCACATGGTTACGAATGACTAACTGTACACCACCCAAGACAAAGAAAAAAAGACGAAGACGAAGAAAGAGTTCAAGACAAAACATTACATTGTTGTCTGCCAATACTTTCATAATGTTTGAAGATAATCACATTACCTACTGTTCAAAATTAAAAAAAAAAAAAAAAAACACATTGCACACTTATGTTTTTTATTCGAAGTAAAACTATTAGATCTTCTTTCCAAATCAAGAGTAGATAACAAAAAAAATCAAAAAAGTTTAGAGCAGACTGTTTTGAGAACGTAATATATATATATATATATATATATATATATATATATATATGTACATGATGATACCAAAAATAATCTCAAAAATAAGCTCAGACCTCTAGGTCAGCAAAGACAAGAAAACTCAGAATGCCTGAGCTCAACCCCGCCCAAGCGGGACCATAACAGGAATAATCTAAGGACAGCTGGATAAACAACGTGTATCCCCCAAAATAGAATGGATGAGCACGAAAAGGTACAATCAAGACATGAAATCTCAACTAACCAAGATCCTCTCCTATAATCAAGGAGAATCCCACGGGTGAAGGGCAAAGATCTCGTTGAATATTCCCTAGAGATAGGAATTACACTATAAATATTGTATTATACCTCCATCGAGAGGTAGATAACCCTGTTTGTATCAAAAGCATCTTGTAAAGACATTCTGAAGAGGAATATAGATCCTAGGAGCAAGAGCCTCCATTGAAGAGTGGACTAGCCGAGCTCCCTAGCCGGTGAACCACTATATCTTCGTTGTGTCACATACACCACACCTCAGATAACCAATATATCCACCGATCAGTCTCACGAGCCTGGTAGTTCAGTTCCATATGAAATAGCGTTATTCACGACTTCTGCTCACCCCCGTGGTTTTGTGCCATCAGTTTGGCGCCGTCTGTGGGAACGATTGTTCTCGTTTTACAAGAAAGCTTATTCATCAGTGACTGGTCTCAACCCGCAATATGAGCAAAGGTCAAAACAATCCGCTGCGTCTGCAAGATCAACAGGAAACCACCAATGCACAAGCTGAAATAATCCAGAAACCAATCCCTTCACAGGGGAACCACCGACTTAACGAGATGGACGCCCTTTGTCTTGTCAATCAGCATCTATTGCAGCAAAACGAGGAGCTGCTCCTGAAGTGCCCACAGGAGGCACGACCGGCCCAAGCAGGCCCGAATAATCTTCCTCGCAGGAAACAGTACCACCTCGACCCCCTTAGAGAGATCATTGAGGAAGGAGAGAATAGCCAAACCATGGGGAGAAATCCACAGTCGCCTCCCGGGAATGGTCATAACGAAGAGGCACAAAGCCGGAATGATGAAGGGAAAAGGAGTGATTTCATCCCTTACCAGCAGGAAATAAGAGAACAGTACTGAGAATAACGCTTCGAGGACATCAAGCAGGAGCTCAGCCACATGAAGGAGGCCATAAGAAGCAAGGCTCCTGTCACTATGGATGCCCTGGTACAGCAGACGGAGTCACCATTCACCACAGGGGTGCTGCATTTTCCTCTCCCCCCAAAATTCAGGTTGCCTCAAATTGAGGCCTTCGACATAGCGAAAAACCCTATGGACCACCTCAACACATACAAAAACCAAATAGAGTTGCATGGATATCAGGACCCCGTGCGATGCAGGGCCTTCGCTATCACTCTTAAAGGATCAGCCTTAGCTTGGTTCAACAGACTTCCCCCAGCTTCCATTTCTTCCTTCAAAGAACTCTCAATCTTCTTCGTGTCCCATTTCATAGGAGCTCGGATCTATAGGAAGCCGAGCTACCATCTCTTAAATGTAAAGCAAGGGCCAGATGAGAACCTCAGATCATACGTTCAGAGGTTCAACTCAGAATCTCTGAAGGTGGACGTCCCCGATGAAAAGTTCGCCATAACCGCCTTCATAGCGGGGCTCGGGGTACAATCGAAAGACCTAATGTTTTCTATATCAAAGAACCCTCAAGCGAGTATGGCCGAGGTGTTGGCTAAAGTAGAGAAGTACATAAATGGAGAAGAAGCACTCCTCTCGAAGATAGGGAGTTCTTCATCGCGAAAAGAGAAGGGAAAGGAAGAAAAGGAGAGGGAGAGAAGTCCCCGGAATGATAAGGAGCAGGGCAGGTCTCCAAGAAGGGATAGAGATCATTCCCCAAAGAGGAGAGGCAATGTAAGATACCGTCTGGGGCCCCCTCAGCCGGAACTGCAACCGAGATACCCACCTCGATAGTTAACTCCCCTTACTGCCTCTATATCGCAAGTATTGCATGAGGTACAGAACGAGAACTTCTTAAGATAGCCACCTCGGATGAAGGCAGATCCGGCGAAGAGGGATCCCACCAAGTACTGTGATTATCATAGAGATCATGGCCATCACACCGATGATTGCATTCAGTTTAAGAGGGAAATAGAGTTTTTGATCCAGCGAGGACAGTTACGTCACTTTGTGGCCCAAGAAAACCCAAATCGAGCTCTTCCGCCTCCACCACCTCAGCAACAGGCTCCTGTACAACACCAGCGATCCATGGGGAAAATCAGGGTGATAGCAGGAGGATTTACAGGGGGAGGAGAATCCAGTGCTGCTAGGAAATCGCATTTGCGTAGAATCCGAAGTGATGAGATGCTTGAGGTATGCACTGCAACCAAGGTACCTCGGCTAGACACGACCATAATTTTTTCAAACTCAGATTTGGAAGGCTGCCACCATCCCCATGATGATCCGTGATAGTAAGAGCCGTCGTGGCCAACAGGACAGTACATCGGGTCCTGGTTGATAATGAGAGCTCGGCAGACATCATCTTCACGTCTGCCTTTGACAAGATGGACATAGGAAGGGAAAAATTGGAGCTAGTGAGTGCCCATATGTTGGGATTTTCAGGAGAAAGGGTATTACCCTTGGGATCAATTCAGCTCGTACTCACCATAGGAGACTCTCCCTGCCAGGCCACCACAACCGTAAGGTTCCTGGTGGTTGACGCTCCCTCAGCGTACAACATACTGTTAGGGAAACTTTCCTTAAACGCAATGAGAGCCATCCCCTCGGCATACTACCTCGTCATAAAATTCCCCATAGAAAATGGAATCGGAATGGTCAGAGGAGATCAGCGTGTAGCCAGAGAATGTTACATGGCCTCTATGAAGCAGAAAGAGGTGGAGAGCATCCAACTGGATGAGCTAGAAACTAGACCAACGTCATCGGAAGAGCTAGAACCTGTTCAGCTTGATGACGAACCAGAAAACCTCGTTTACGTCGGGTCCAAGTTAAGCAGAGAAATTAAAAACTTACTCATTCAATTCCTGAAAGAAAACGCTGAAGTGTTTGCTTGAAAGCAAGAGGACATGGAGGGCATTGACCCCTCAATCATCACTCACAAACTAAGCATAAACCCTGCCAACAAGCCGGTCAAGCAAAAACGAAGAAGCTTCGCCCCAGAACGCCAGAAAGCCATTAATCAGGAGGTCGACAAGATTCTCCAAGCCAAGACCATAAGAGAAGTAGATTACCCTGTCTGGTTAGCCAATGTGGTCCTTGTTAAGAAAACCAATGGCAAGTGGCGATTGTGCATAGACTTCACTGATCTCAATCGAGCCTGCCCCAAGGACAACTTCCCTTTACCTAGGATCGACTTGATAATAGACGCTACCGCAGGACATGAGCTCCTCAGCTTCATGGACGCATTCTCAAGGTATAACCAGATCAGAATGGATCCCAATGACCAAGAAAAGACCTCATTCGTGACAGAACAAGGAACTTATTGCTATCAGGTTATACCTTTTGGTCTAAAGAATGCAGGAGTCACGTACCAACGCCTGGTGAATAGGATGTTCCAGAAACAAATTGGAGTAACAATGGAAGTCTATATTGATGATATGCTGGTAAAGTCACTAAAGGCTGATCTCCATATCCAACATTTGGCAGAGTCCTTCAGGGTTCTCAAGAAATATAAGATGAAACTCAACCCTGCTAAATGTGCCTTCGAGGTTTCAGCAGGAAAGTTTTTAGGCTTCATAGTAAATAACAGGGGGATAAAAGCCAATCCTACCAAGGTAAAGGCGGTACTAGATATGCAACCACCCTCAAATACGAGGGAGATTCAGCGACTGACAGGGAGAATAGCTACCTTAAGCCGTTTCGTATCTCGATCAAGTGACAAATGCCAGCCTTTCTTTCGAATATTGAGGAAAGCTTTCCAATGGGATGCCCAATGTGAAGAGGCATTTAAGTCCTTAAAAGTTTACCTGAGTTCCCCCCCAATTTTGGTCAGTCCCATCGAAGAGGAGGTGCTCACCCTATACTTGGCTGTCTCAGATTTCTCTACCATCGTAGCTCTTGTTAGAGAAGAAGACAGAGCTTAGCAGCTAGTGTATTACTGCAGCAGAGCTCTAAGGGGTGCGGAGGAGAGGTACCCAAAAATGGAAAAACTTATCCTAGTCTTAGTCACTACTGCCAGAAGACTCAGACCTTACTTTCAAGCCCACACCATAGAAATCCCGACAGACCAGCCAATGAAACAGGTGTTACATAAGCCCGAATCCTCTGGGAGATTGGTGAAATGGGCCATTGAGCTTAGCGAGTTCGACATCAGATATAAACCAAGAACTGCTGTGAAAGGTCAGGTCCTGGCAGATTTCATCGCTGAATTTACAACAGGAACACCCATGAGGACCACGCAGCTAGCGCCAGATCTCCCAGTATGAAAACTCTCGGTAGATAGTGCAGTCAATGCCCAAGGGAGCGAAGCGGGCCTAATTTTGACCTCACCGGATAGACTGGATGTCAAATATGCCCTGAGGTTTGGGTTTAGAGCCTCGAACAACGAGGCCGAGTATGAGGCTGTTATTGCAGGGCTTAATCTGGCTCAGTCGATAGAGGTCGAACAGTTAGAAATATGCAGTGATTCAGAGCTCGTGGTAAAACAGATGGAGGAGTCTTATGAAGCCAAAGGTGAGAAGATGATCCTTTACCTCAGAAAGGTACCGGAATTAATCAAGAAATTTGTGCAAGTTAAAGTCAAACACGTCCCCAGATCTGAGAACACAAGAGCAGACTCATTGGCAAGGCTTGCAACCGCCTCACAGGAAAGCTTGGAAAGGTTGATTCCAGTGGAGCACCTGGCAAAACCCTCCGTTGACCTAGAAAACGAAGAAATATTTCCCGTGCAAGCCTTATCGAGCTGGATGAACCCAATTCTGAGATACCTTCGGGATAGAATTTTGCCAGAGGACCCCAAGGAAGCAGCGAAGCTAAGAACCAGGTCAGCCAGATTCTCTATTTTGCAGGGAGACCTTTACAAGAGAGGTTTTTCAACACCTTTCCTTAAATGTGTGGAGAATGAAGACGCTAATTACATTCTCAGAGAAATTCATGAGGGAGTATACGGTAATCACATCGGAGCACGAACGTTGGCGGAAAAGGCATTAAGACAGGGATATTATTGGCCCACAATGCTAAAGGATGCCGTAGAGTTAGTCAAGAAATGTGCAACCTACCAAATAAATGTCAATCTCCTCCGTTATCCGCCAGAGCTCCTGACCTCGGTGGTCAGTCCTTGGCCCTTTCAACAGTGGAGTTTGGACATTCTTGGGCCCCTCCCGATCGGCAAGGGACAGTGCAAATTCGCCATTGTTGGAGTGGACTACTTCACTAAGTGGGCAGAGGTCGAACCTTTGGCTATGATCACAGAGCAGAAATTTCAGAACTTCACATGGAAGTCCATAATCTGTAGATTTGGAATCCCCATGGCGATAGTCTCAGACAGTGGAAAGCAATTTGACAACCTTAAGTTTAGAAAATTCTGCGCTGAGCTGAGGATAAAAAACTACTTTTCAGCCCCAGCTCATCCACAGTCCAATGGACAAGCAGAAGTAACTATCAGGACCATCAAAGTTGCGCTGAAAACCAAACTTGAAGGCTTGAAGGAGAAATGGGTAGAACATATTCCAGAAGTGTTATGGGCTTATAAAACAACTGCAAGGTCAGCGACCCAGGAAACACCATTCGTTTTGGCCTATGGAACAGAGGTGGTATCCCCTGTAGAGATCGGGATCCCATCCCCCAGGGCCGAGCTTTTTGATCTGGGGCATAATGATGAGTCACTCCTACTGAATCTCGACCTCTTGGATAAAAAAAGAGACAGAGCTCTGCAGGGCATCTAGGATTACCAGAGAAAAACCACAAGATACTACAACAGAAGAGTCAAGCACAGAGGCTTTACAGTGGGGGATTTGGTGCTTAGAAAGCTTCTACCAGCAAGAAAAGACCCCTCTCATAAAAAATTAGGTTCGAACTGGAAGGGTCCCTTCATTATCTCCAAGGTGATAAGACCTGAAAATTACGAGCTGCAGACCGAAGAAGGAAAGGTCTTACCTCATTCCTGGAATACAGAGCACCTCAAAATTTTTTTCAGTAAGTACCTCCTGCAATGGATTCATTCCCAATACAAGTGACAAATTTTGCTTGATTCAACCGAATATAAGACAAGTGTGATCCTCTGAAATAGCTCTATAGCTCAGAAAGAGCCCAGTAGCTCATGATAAACTCATGTTTATAAATAAGAGCCCAGTCGCTCATGATAAACTCATGTTTATAAATAAGAGCTCAATCGGTCATGATAAACCCATGTTTATAAATCAGAAAAGAGCCAAGTAGCTCATGATAAACTCACGTTTATAAATCAAAGAAGAGCCCAATAGCTCATGATAAACCCATGTTTATAAATCAGAAAAGAGCTCAGTAGCTCATGTTTATAACTCTGAAAAGAGCCCAGTAGCTCATGATAAACTCACGTTTATAAATCAAAGAAGAGCCTAGTAGCTCATAATAAACTCATGTTTATAAATAAGAGCCCAGTCGCTCATGATGAACTCATGTTTATAAATCAAGGGGGAGCCCAATAGCTCACGATAAACCCACGATTATAAATAAGAGAGCTCTGCAGCTCAAAAGGAGCACCAAAGCTCACGATAAGCTCTTCAGCTTAAAAATTAAGGAAAGAATTTTGCATCTCGGAAAGATCCCTACATCTCAGGAGGAGCGAAGACATTCGCGAAGGAACGAAGGGTACTATACAGTAAAGACCCAAGGAGAGCTCGAGAAGTAACCATGAGATAGATAGTTCTAAGAAAGAGCTCAGCCACTCAAAGCGGGCTGTGAAAAGTACAAGGGCAATCGACATACAACATCCAACTGAAGGAAAATTTGTTCAAATTACATCTTAATAGAAATAACTGTCGGAAACAAAGTTGCTTTGAAAAATTCGTCTGAAGCTCCCAAGACTGAACTGCTAATCATCCCCCAAGCGTCTTTTCAGTTCAGCCATTTCCTCCTTCAGAAGAGCATTCTCTTCCCTCAAGTTCTCCCTCTCCTTCTCTGCCTTCGAGAGTGCATCAAGAAGCTTGGCTCCGGCAGAAGTAAGAAAAATCGCACTAAGAGAGGAGTCAGGAAGGAGAGTCACACATCTTACACTTTTTAGATGGTCCCCCCTCTTCAGCCTCCTCAGATTCTGAGGGAGAAAGGTCTGGCGAGCTGCAATAGAAGTGGAAATCGACGGAAGCTGCCACTGCACTAAAAAGGAAAAGGTTGCCAGAAGTCATCAATTCTGAGAAGAACATGGGTACAGATTGCTTCACTTGCTCAATCATCATTGCCTCTGGCAAATCGGGATCAGGTGCAATTGCACAGTAGAACAAAGATCAGAGCAAGAACATTGGGAATGGAAGGATAATCAAAAAAACTGCTAAGTCCCTTACTTATGTGATCAAACTTCCTCCAAGAGCGCGAGATCCTATTCCCTCATCGACGGTCCTAAACAGACCTCCAAGAATCCCCAGAGACAAAGAAAAAACGGCTAAGCCACCCAGGGGACGAAGAAGGAATGTCAAGAACAAACTGGCGTTCAGAAAAATATCTCCACCTAAAACAACTAAAGCAAGGAACATCGTCTTCTTCAATACAATAGAAGTACAAGAACTCAGCAGTCGTGGGAAACTGGTCATTGCCCTGGAGATGCCAAAATAAAAAGAAGCTGATGAGCACAGCCCACTCTTGAGGGGATAAACGGGAGGGGGCAGACCATAATATGCTAGGATACACCCAACAGAGGGGTGGATGGGAAAACGAAGGTCCATGACGAAGGCATCCTCAAAAAAGCAGACCTCACCCCGGAGAAGATAGTTAGGAGGTTCGTTTGGAGTAGGAACTCGGAGAGGTGATTAATGCATGATTTAATTAAGTTAATAGGTCAATTGTGTTAGTTAAACAAAGTTAAATTAATCAAAATTGACCTATTACGGTTAGTGTGTGAATTAGGGATAATGCATTAATTGTTGTTCTTTTCAGAGTTTTATGCGTCAAAGCTACAAACTACCAGGGAGTCAATTGTGAATTCTAAGATGACAATTATTAAAGCCCTAAACAAAAAGAGATTAAAGTAATCCAAATGTCATCTTTTGGAAGCTTGTGAAATGACAACTTTTGGAAGCTTGTGAATGACAACTTTTGGAAGCTTGTGAATGACAACTTTTGGAAACTTGTGAATGACAACTTTTGAAAGATTGTGAATGACAATATTTGAAAACTTGTGAATGTTATCCCTTGGGCTTGTGAATGATATTTTTGGGGTTTGTAAATGTTATCCATTGGGGTTTGTAAAGACTTTGCCTATAAATATCATCCCTTTGTGGCTTGTAGCGATATAAGTTTTTTGCTTGACATAAGTTTTTGGAGAGAAATAAGTTTTGGTTAGATAAAAGTTTTTGCTAGAGTTCTTGGTTGTGGAAATCCCTCCAAGTTGTTATTGCTTTCTTTCTTCCCTTAGAGGAGTGAAACTCTTCCACTTTTCTAGAGTTTTACCGAAGCCGTGAAGGGTGGAACGTGATTCACTCATTTTTTGTCAAAGATCGTTTATATTAATGCATTTCGTTTATTGCTTTCTTTGTATTGTTACTTTCTTTTATGATATTATCATCTCTTAGTTGTGGAATATCCACCAAGTAGTATTGCTTGGTTGTGGAATACCCACCAATTAATTATTGCTTTCTTTTATTGTGTTATTATCTCTTGGTTGTGGAATACCCACCAAGTAGTATTGTTTGGTTGTGGAATACCCACCAATTAATTATTGCTTTCTTTTAATTTAAGTTTTGTTTTATTTTACTTCCATTGTTGGAGCTTCTTTCTTCCCTTAGAGGAGTGAAACTCTTCCACTTTTCTAGAGCTCACCGAAGCCATGAAGGGTGGAACGTGATTCATTCATTCTTTATTGAAGATTATTTATATTGATGCATTTTATTTATGCTTAGTTCTAACATTTATTTCTTTATAATATCTTCCCATTTAATTGTTGTCTTTACTTTAACTATGAGTAGCTAAGCTTTTAGTTGGCTAATCCAAGGGAGACCTCCTCTTGGGTATGTCATTTCAACTCGTTGTCTTTCCTCCTCTCGATGTACGATGGTTCGGTTTGACTGGGTTGAGAGTGGATGTGGTTGTGAGTCTTTAATATCCCGTAGGCCTGGTCACGGGTTATGCTTGGATCCTCATCATCTCATCCCTAGCTTCCCACGAATCAATCGTTCATCTATGCACTAGTAGAGGAAGGTTTTGAGTTGAATTGAGATTTTCATTGGAATGACCTCTTTGGATTAGCCAACACTTGTTTTCATTTCATTATCACAACTCAAACCACCACCAAATTCCAACCCAAAAAAATGATTTTTCCATTTCTTTCATAAAAATCACATTTATAACGGTTCACTTCCTTCCCTGAAGAGACGACCTTGGAATACTTTTCCAAGTAAAACACGATTCACTAAAGTCTCCTTGCGATTGGGGAGCACTTTTGTTCACACACACACACACACACATTTTATTCATTCCATTCTATTTTCTCCATGCCCTTTCTTTTGACATCGTCCCAAGGGAGAGTGACACTTCCCCTCACACATACATCATACATACATCAAGGGAGATGCTAGTAAGTTAGGAACTGCATAAAAAATAGTCAATCAAGAGGCAATTCCAGTTCTTGAAAGAATCGTTTCTTGATCCCCTCCAAATTCGAGGAGATCAGAGAAGAAGGAACCAAGAAACGGGACTGAGATTTCCATTCAACTCCGAAAAAGGAGCGATCCACAAACAAAGACGAAGTACGAACAGCTATTAGAGGTCGCAAGCAAGGGTGCCGAAAGGATGAGGAAGATTCAAGAAAGCCTCCAAGAGTTATAAAAAAGAAAGAGGAAATTGCAGAATTTATAACTTTGGCCAGCTTTGGAAGAACCAAGAACTACGCCAAGAGATAACCTCTCCTTGAAAGCAGGAAAGTAGGTTATTCCACCTAAGGCACGTGGAGGGTCTCCAAAACGGTTATAGCCCACGGAGGCCAAGCAAACAACCCAAAACCAAAAGGAAGGCACAAGCAGCAATGTTCACTCATCATCATCTTCCCCGACCTCGTCTTTGGGACCAGTAGAGAAATCAAAAACATCCAACGTGGAAGACCTAACCTGCCAGCACTGAGGGGCTTGGACAAACTTCTAGGCCTTCAGACAGAACACAAAGAAAAGAGGTCTAATACAATAAGCTGCAGCTCCTATTCGAAGGGTGAACCAAAACCCACAATGAGGAGGCTCATCAGACCTCTGGCAATGCTAACAGACGTGATTTATGCAATTACATCCTTGCTAACTCACACATATGACGAACTGATAGGAAGGCACCCGGTGTATGTTCTTATCCTGATCAATCAAGCGAGTCCTAGTATAAACTTCCAACTTTGAGCCTTGATGAAGGTCATGAACCTCTCTTGGAGCACTCTCTAGACCCATGCGATTTGGGAAAACAGGTCGGACCTCTTCAGGTCGGAGCAACGCCAGACCTTCCAAAGCCCTACAAACTAGGTAAGTTTGTTTCCAAGAAAACTTATACACCCCCTCCAAGCTGAGGAAAAGAACTAAGCACATACAGAGCTCAAGGAAATGAGCTCAGCAAAAAAAGGGGGGGCTATCAGGGCCTTAAGAAGAAAATTACAAAAAGTTCGGACGTTGGCCATGGTAAATATCCCCAAGAACATTCGAGTATGATTCAAGCAGCAAAGCATGTTCAGCAGGCCACTCTCTGAACCCAATTAGTTTTGCTTTAAGGAGTGCTCAGCACCCCTCAAAGAAAAAGGGCAAGGATATAAGGAGAGTATATAAAGATATAAAGCAGTCAAGAGGAACATATCAAGCACATATCAAGCAGAACAAGAAAACACGTAAATTTGCAAGAAGATACACAGATCCAAGCTCAAAATAATATATATATTGATTTCAGCGTCATGACTTCAGCAAGTAGCTCAAAAGTTCGAGTGATAAAATGTATTTCAAGCATAAAAATTACAACTAATGTCAACGGAAAGTACAAAATCCTAAGTTTCTGAAGGAGGAGTACACAGGAGATCCTGTGATAAAGCAGATGCCACCTCGGCTGAAGGACCAGAGCCCGGTGGCTCAGAAGGCATGGAACCAGAGGCTGGGGTAGCTGGGTTTTCAGGGATACTAGCTGCAGGAACCTCTTCCCTATCTGTTAAAGGATCTTGAGCAAGAGCCTCGTTCACAAGGCCAGCGGAGAAGGAAGCAGCTCTAGACATGGCCGGGGGAACAGGCAGCTCCTGCTCTAATGCTTCGGTAGGAAGAGTCGGGGGATCTTTCTTGACATCAGAGTCTTGGAGGCTTTTCGCTAAAAAGCGAGCCACCCAGAAGTCCATTGAGTGGTGATGCCATCCTCCAACTCGACAATCAGATCATTTTTCTCCTTGAGTTCCTCATAAAGGGCCTCGTTCACCTTGCAGATGGCCTCATGCTCTTGCTTTAAGGTATCAAGAGAGCAGCAGGCATCAAAGGCATCCTGATTGGCCTTGGACCAGAGCTCAATCTTGTGTTTCAGCTCATCTCCCGAAATTCTTAGCTCATCTCGAGCCTTCTTCTCACCCTCCTCAGCCTTGGACTTAGCCCTTTGAAGGTCTTGGAGCTCTGAAGCTTGCTTCTCCGCCTTATCCTGAAGGCTACTCACCTGAGTTTTGAGATTCTCACTCTGAAGAGAAAGTTCAGCAACCTTAAGTTCATAAGTCTTCAAAGCTTTGACTGAATCCTCCACAGAGCGGACCCGACCAAGCAGACCCTTTACATGGAAAGCCATCTAAGGAACAGAAGTAAGAGCAAAGATCAGCATCAAGGACTAGCAGAGGCTAAGAAGGAACATCAAAACATAAAGACTTACGGTGGTGGCCCCCTGAAGAGCTGAGGCGATTGCCTCTTCTAAAGGCATGGAGTAAGCCCTCGCAACATCAAATTCAGGGAGGATGGATGCCATAGCCCCAGTAGCGAGCTCAGCGTTCTCAAAAAAAGAATCTTCTCGACCCTCTCCCTTGACCTTTTTGCCCTTGTCAGCCTCAGACCTCGCCAGAGATGGTTCGATGATCTTGCCAGAAGGGCTGAACACAATTGTCTCAGACTGGACCCGAGAAACGAACTCCCAAGCCCTCTCGACTTCAGATGGAGTGGGAGAGGCTTCGCTTGGCTCATCGGGCCTGATCGGATCGAGCTGAGGCTGCAAAAAAAAGGAAACCCCTACGCCCGGAGGAATGACTGAGGGAGAAACTTGCCTATCCTCAACCAAAACTGGAGAGGAGGAAGTCCCTCCTAACTTTTGAGCCTTAGCTCGGGTAGAAGGGCTGCCACCAGACACGGCATCGGCCTTCCTTTTACTGCCTTTTCCACCTTTTTACAGCTTAGCAATCTTAGCTTCAAGCTTCTCTGAAGATAGCTTCATTGTGGAAGGTCCTGGAAGGTCTAAACCACAAAAATTAATTAGGTCAAGGAAAGAAGAAGGGGAGATGCTGAAAACTCAAAAAAGTGAGGAAATCACCTGGTACTTCCTCAGGTCTAACTACTACGAGCGGAGACGGAGCTTCAATCGTCACCTCGGGAAGGCTAAGTCCCCTTGCAACCAGGACCTGAAACTGGATAAGCTCAAAATATCTCCTTGGAGCACACTCAGACAGTTTCAGTTTCGCCTCCTCGTCCTCTTTGCTGAGCTCGAGCCTGGTACCTGAAGAGTGACAACAACAAGATTCAAAAACTTGCCAGTCCCAGAACAAAACTCGATTGATTCAAATAATGACTCACCCAAATTCTCGGGATAGGACCAAGCCCTAGGGATACCAAGGGTATCCGACCTATCAGTAGGATCATATTTTCAACCTGTGCCCCCAACAAAGAAGAAATATTCCTTCCAGTGCTTATGGGAGGTGGGAATGTTAGAAATGAGTTACTTGGCGTTGGCTCGCTTCGAAGCATACAAGAAGCCTTCCGCTGAGGTCAGCTTGACATTGAAATAGTCCAAGAATAGAGGGAGAGAAGGAACCCCGAGTTTTAAATCCTTAAAGAGAACCAAAAGGCCCACTAAGACACCCCAAAAATTAGAAGAAAGCTGAGAGGGACATACATTAAAGTACTGAAGAACAACTTTCAGGAAAGGGTGCAGAGGAAAGCGAAGACCATTTTCGAAGGCAGCCTCAAAGAAGCAGACCTTTTTGTGGACTTCAGCGACGTACGGAGTAAAACTTTCAAGACACGAGGGCTGGACACCAAGAGGGAAACCGTAGCGACCACTGAAAATCCTAAGGAGTGAGGGGTCAACCTTACTGGGTCCTACGAGCTCAGCTTGCTTAAGAGCAGCTCCTAAATACGATGAGTCACTAGAGAGCCCAGCCCCACTGGCCTTCCCCTTGCCTTTGCTAGGCTTGGGGGGTATAGAGGCAGACGATGAGGGAAGCTCTCCTGCTTCAATTTCAGGGTTAAGGGCATCGACACCTGGAAAATTATCAATCTCCTCACCCACTTCCCCTAATTCGACATCCTCATCGGCAGACCTACCACCTAGAGGAGCCGCAGAGGATCGAGCAGCTTTGGAAGAAGTAGACATGAGAGGGCAAGAAAAAGGAAGATTATAGAGGCGATAGGGAAGGGGGACACCAACCAGGCACTCCTTAATAACTAAGGGGCTAGCACAGTAACTACCAACACTAAGGATCCTCACAATGGAACCCCAGGTCACGAAGTAAGGCAGAGGGGACAAACAGAAATCACGGTTCCAAAAATAGAAAAATCGATAAGCCTAGAAGTGCAACAACCACCTTGAATTTGAGGGATCCAGAGCGAGTACAAACGAAAAAAAGGGGAATGACGTACCTAGCTACGAGGAGGCAACGAACGAGAACCCAGAAGCCAAATCGAGGGAAGAATGCGCTACGAACGGTCGAATCAAACACAGAAAGTCCAGTCTCGCGAAGGGAATCGGAGAGTATACAGCCACAGAAGGATATGAGATCACGAAGAGAGGAAGGAATCAGAGAACGACGGAAGAAGATGAACAGTAGGAGAGCAGTTCTATTAGCCGTTTGAACATTTAAAGTCTGGGGGACACGAACTGAAACGTACGCGGGAATCAAGGAACTCATGATTACCAAGAATCGCCATAGGACATCAGGCACGTGCATGCCATGGTCAACCACATGCCAGTCTAGCCCGGTTAACGACAGCTCAGCCCTTGTCAAAGCCAGCTTAGACCAAGGGCTGGGGGCAGCTAATGATACGAAAAATAATCTCAGAAATAAGCTCAAACGTCTAGGTCAGCTCAGGTGGTCAGCCAAGACAAGAAAACTCAGAATGCCTGAGCTCAACCCAGCCCAAGCGGGACCATAACAGCAATAATCTAAGGACGGCTGGATAAACAACGTGTATCCCCCAAAATAGAATGGATGAGCACGGAAAGCTACAATCAAGGCATGAAATCTCAACTAACCAAGATCCTCTCCTATAATCAAGGAGAATCCCACGGGTGAAGGGCAAAGATCTCGTTGGATATTCCCTAGAGATAGGAATTACACTATAAATATTGTATTATACCTCCATCGAGAGGTAGATAACCCTGCTTGTATCAAAAGCATCTTGTAGAGACATTCTGAAGAGGAATATAGATCCTAGGAGCAAGAGCCTCCATTGAAGAATAGACTAGCCGAGCTCCCCAGCCGGTGAACTACTATATCTTCGCTGTGTCACATACACCACACCTCAGATAACCAATATATCCACTGATCAGTCTCACGAGCCTAGTAGTTCAGTTCCATATGAAATAACGCTATTCACGACTTCTGCTCACCCCCGTGGTTTTGCGCCATCAGTACATAATAAAAAATATAACTTAAAATTAAATTATATATATAAAGATATGATAAAATATTTAATTTTTGTTAAATACGTATCATTACCAAAGAATTAACAATTAAAAATAAATAAATCTAATAAAAAGCATCAAATTAACGATATGTGAAATATAATAATTTAATTCTAAAGTAGCAAAAACATGGTATGTGAGATTTACTGTGTATCAACGAACTTAAAAGGATTTGATAAAAAAAAAATTCAATATAAAAATAATTTTTCGTCAATCGATCTATCATCATTTATTTATGACATGATGGGTGACTTTCAACTTTGTCGGCAAGGGTCCGACTCCAGTACCAACAATTTACTTTTTCGTATGGTATTAAAAAACAACTGGACGGTTGATATATAATGAAGAATTTTCATCATTGGTCAATTCTAACACTTTTTGTCGGCTATCCACCATTGACTTTTGTGCTTTCATATAAAAAAAAAACACAGATGAAGAAGAAGATGGAGTTGCAGAACTGTTTCTATCTCTGTTCAAGAGATTATAAAATTATCATCATTTATTAAAACAAAGATTAACTGATAGTGTTTCCATTAAAAAAAAAACTCAGGGAAAAAAGAGAAATATAAGAGCATCGAGTTGCAGAATTGTTTTTATCTTAAGAATCTTTCAAGAGATTATAAAATCATCATCATTTATTAAAACAAAGATTGAGATTATAGTAATTCATAAAAAAAACTCAAACGACGAAGAAGAAGGAGAAAAAAAAACTCAGACCACTGTTTAGATTAAGAGTACCACTTTTTTGGTAAACATTATCATTATTTTGGTAAAGAGTATCACTATTTTGGTAAATATTATTACTATTTTGGTTAAGAGTACCATTGATTTGAATAATATTATCACTTTTTTTGTTAATATTACCACTATTTATATTAAGATTATAACTTTTTTTGTTAAAAGTACAACTTTTTTGGTTAAAATAGTTACTATTTTGATTAAGAGTACCACTGTTTTGGATAATATTACCACTTTTTTGGATAATATTACCATTATTATGGTTAAGAGTGCCACTTCTTTAATGAACATTATCACTATTTTGGTTAAGAGTACCACTTTTTTTTAGTTAACATTACTACTGTTTTGGTAAAGAATATCACTGTTTTGGTAAATATTACCACTATTTTGGTTAAGAGTACAACTAATTTGAATAATATTACCACTGTTTATGTTAAGATTACAATTTTTTTGGCTAAGAGTACCACTTTTTTGGTTAACATTATCACTATTTTGATTAAGAGTACCACTGTTTTGGATAATATTAACACTTTTTTGGATAATATTACCATTATTATGGTTAAGAGTACCATTTTTTTGGTGAACATTACCATTATTTTGGTTAAGAGTACCACTTTTTTTGATTAACATTACCACTGTTTTGGTAAAAAGTACCACTGTTTTGGTAAACATTACCACTATTTTGGTTAAGAGTACAACTAATTCGAATAATATTACAACTTTTTTGGTTAATATTACCACTGTTTATATTAAGATTACAACTTTTTTTGTTAAGAGTACAACTTTTTTAGTTAACATTATCACTATTTTGGTTAAGAGTACCATTTTGGATAATATTACCACTTTTTTGGATAATATTACTATTATTATGGTTAAGAGTATCACTTTTTTTTGTTAATATTACCATTTTTTTTTATTAATATTACCACTTTTTTTATCAATCGAGAGTTTTATAGCGATCAAGAATTGCGATCAAGAAGTGGTTGGCGATCAAGAGTAGCGATCAAGGGATGAAGTAGCGATCAAGATTGGAGCGATCAGGGGATGAAGTAGCGATCAAGATTGGATCAAGTACTCTTGCGATCAAGAGTAGCGATCAAGATTCAAGATTTGGATCAATTTCCTC
>CM042188.1:5065773-5092555 GCA_023539305.1 Ilex asprella
ATATATATGTATATATTCTAAAAATTTAAAAATAAATTTAAAATAAAAAGTAAAAATAAAAATTTTAAATTAAAAAAAATATTTTTTCCATCTTAACTAGGGGTGAAATTTTTTGACTCAACACGATGACACAATTCAAACTCGACACGAACTTGAAAATAACCTGACACGCGAACAAGAAATATAAAAAACTCATTTTCATTTTAATCAGTCAAACTCAAAATTAACACCATCAACCCGTTTATTTAAAATAAATACCTTTTTTTTATTTTCTTATTTGTATGTTAATATGAAATTAACATGAAACTAATATGTTTAATTAGTATTATAGATATAAAATATCAATCATTTGTAACTATTTATTAAACACTGACATAATTATTGTATAAAAAAGATATTTTTACTTATTATTATTATATTTATTTAAGTTAATTTTTAGTTTTGTAGAAAAAATATTAAAATGGATTCAATTAATTGAAAATAAAATATTAGCGTTAAATTTTTTATTCAAAGTTTATGTGGATCAACACTAATACAATATGAATACGACAGGAAAATAAACAGGTCAACTTGCAACTTGATATAACATAATTAGTTAAATGAGTTGAGTTAGTTTTGAATAATGTTCAACACAAACCTGCAAGGAATCAACATGAATCTCACACGACACGACTCAACTGTTACTCCTAATTTTAGCCAGTAAAAAAAAATAATTAGTCATTTTTATTTTTTATCCATCCAACCAAACACAAATAGAAAAAAGTATATCATTCTTAATTTTTTTTCTTGAAGGATAGAAATTGTATCCCTCATATTTTCCATTCTTCCTCTCAAATAGAGCATTAGTGTTTGCTGCTACTATTGGGTCCCAACCTTTTTTTGTTCTTTGAAGAGTTAACTACCTATTTAGTTTGTGTTAATTAAATCCCTCAATTTATCAATTTATGTCAATTAAATCATTTCATCCAATTCAATCGTTTACTGTGATGGATTGACACAAGTTCCAGGGATAATTAAGGGAAAGGAAGTATTTTGACGCCAAACCTTCCACAACTTTCCTCCTTTACAAAGCATAAATGGTGTGTTTGGGTAGTGGGATAAAGGGGGTTAATACCCATAAGGATAAGTAAATAAGGTAGTGAGTTCCATTTATTCCTTGTTTGAGAAAATTTTTTGAGATGGAATAACAAACCCGGGTCAAACCTTGACCCGGTTGCTATAGTGACTCATATCCCACCTACATGGGTTAAAATTAACCCACCCCTCCCATGGGTTACAAACCCAATCAATGGGTTAACCCCCCAAAGACATATTTGCCCCTTTGTAATAGATATATAATACTCAAATCCTTTAAATTTAAAATATTATAGGTAGACAAAAAATACTCCAATCAATGATAGAATATCAAATATTTAAAATTTTACAATCAAAATTTATATTTTATTATATTATTTATTAAAATAAAATTAAAATTAAAATTTTAATTTTTTCTTAAAAAAATGTAATTAGTATATAATTATACTATCTATTGAAATAAAATTAAAAAAATAAATAAACAAGGGGTCTAAATCATATATAATTTTTATATGTCTTTATGTATATGTGAAAAATGTATAATTTTATTAAGATAATCCACTTGTCAAAACATAGAAGGGTATAATTGGTTTGAATTAAAATGGATAGAGTCATGGGTGAAATGGTAAACTATTACAAAATTATTTGTGTAATCTATGAGACCCACTGAATTACATATTTGTTTCCCAAACAAAGGTTGAGATTGGATATATTTAAAGGATAGAATTTTAAAATGGATGAGTAGATTTAATTTGGATGGATTAAGATATAAAAAAATATATCTTATCCTATCCAACTCCATTGCTCAAACACACATAAAGAGTTTTGTGTTGGATTTTGTAGAAACAGACCAATATTCGGCAAAAAAAGGAAAAAAAAAAAGAGGGAAGAAGGAGAATCTTGGTGACAGCTGTAACGTGTCAAATTCGATCACTCAAAACACATGTGACATTGACTGACTACCTAATTCATGAAAATTATCTAACAACTTTAAATAAGATGATTACAATACTTACGGTTAACTTGGTACGAAAGATGAAAAGATTTAAGGAAATAAAAGTGAAAGTAATAAGTTTTTCATCCATAAAAAAAGAAAAATTATTTTTCTTCCTTTTTGTTTTGTGTGAATGATGAATAATATGAGAGATATACTTTCTATTGTTTGATATTAGATTAAAAATGAAAAGAAAAAAAAAATATGTACATACAAAATTACTACTCTACTCTTATTAATCAGTAAGAAAGGAAAAATATGTGCATTTCGTACTGATTTTGTAATTATTTGATTCATGGAATAAAATTGATGATTTATTTTTTTTAAAAAATATCAGTGAAATCAACTACATGATGGACTTAACAACAACAAAGCATTTCTCAGATTTAGCCATAGATATCATACTCACAATCATGCTTGCATTCTTGAAAATCTTTGACCATTAAAAAAAAAAAATCTTTTATGACCACTATACATAATCTTAGAGCATCTCTAATAATAGTAACTATTTTAGCTACTCAAAAAATAATTTTTTCTATTTTAGTTACTCATTTTTTCAATACACACTTCAATAGATTCTCTATATTTTTAACTACTCATTTTAAATATTATTTTTCATTATTTTTATATTATTTTTTTTGGGAATAATAAAAGAGATAAAGAGAGAGAAAGAAAGAAATGAGAGGAAGAGAGAGAAAATAATATATATTTATGTTTATCTATTATTACAATAGTTCTCTATATTTAGAGAATTGCTGTAACAAAAATGTATTTTAGTTATTATAAAGAGCATATGTTAGAACATAAACAATAACTTTAATTAACTAAATTATACTTATTTTAATGATTTACAGCATGTGTTAAAGATCCTCTTAATAGTTAAAAGATATGGTAGGAAGCTGTTGGAGAATTTAAGAAATGAGCATAATGAGACTCCAACTGTATCAGTTTTGTCAATTGAGAGGGAGAGGGGGGGGGGTTGTGTGTAATTATTACGACAGTGGATGGCAGGCTACCAAGGAATGAAGTTTCTCATTTAAGTTATAGTGCTTTTGTTCTTGAAATGCAAAGGGTTGCAACTGGGTCAGCTGGTCTTCAGCTGATAAAAAGATGCAAGTGGGTCAGCTAGTCAAGGGCAAAAATGCCAAAATATATAAAATATAAGTTGTCTTCCAGCTTTCCGCCCACTTTTGGGGGGGAAAAATTTGGTGGGCGGGAGAGACTCCCTTTCCCTCAAATTTTCGCTTCCCTCCTCTTTTTCTTTCATACCAAATAATGGAAAACCTTTCATTTCATCTATTTTTTCTTCTACTATTTTCCATCCACTATACTTTCCATCAAACCAAACATAGGGTTAAGGTTCTTGAAGTTCTTTCTAGAGAATTCTAGGGTTACTGTCAAGGGTCCAATGTTTACTAAAGATATTAATGTTTAGAGACCGAGTAATTGGTTATACTGTTACTAATTTCAATTATTTTTGGTCTATCTAACTCGTAGTGTTAAGGACAGTTAATCTCCTTCTCGATTCGGTCAATGACAAATTATTTATGTCAGAATTTGAATATTCATGAGAGATAAATTTCTAATAGATTAATTCCAATTGGATACCAAAATTCGAACTCAAGACATATAAATTTATAATTTGTTCCTGTTACTACTTTAACTACCGTTAAAATGACAACAGTTCCATTCAACCATGTAAAATTATACTCAACTGTAAACTCAAACACTACAATGAAACATCCAGCAATGAAATTTGATTATGAAACCGATCGAAATTTAAGACAACATAAACACACTGACTTGAGTAGAAGCTATTAAACAATCGTACTATGATTATTACACTGAAACTTTAACTAATAATCCATTCACACAGCTAATTATACTGTCTATCCTTCCTTGATGACTCCATTTTCTTTCACATCTTTAACTAGCGCTTTTTCATCTTCCACTTTTACGACATTTTGTTCTTTTTCTTCCACTTCTTTCTCAGCTTTCAGTTTCTCTTCTTCCTCTGCTTTCAGCCTTGCTTCTTCCTTTGCTGTCTCAAGAGCTTTGATCAAGTTGTTCAAACAAGTCTCGGCATCTTCTTCAGTAGACTTGGGCATCAAATTCTCAGCAACATCTGCTGGAGTCATATTCGTTTCTTCCAATAAGCGACCAATACTTCCAAACAAATGGTGAGAGTCAAGATCCAAATAGTTCTTCGCAAGAACCTTGAATGCTTCGAAACAACAGTAGGACAATTCTATGTGCTTATCCATTCGTCCCCTCCGGATGAGAGCAGGGTCGAGTTTCTCCACGTAATTAGTTGTAAATATGATGAGTCTCTCACCACCACAAGCTGACCAAAGCCCGTCGATGAAGTTCAAAAGTCCCGATAGAGTAACTTTGCTACTCTTGCTCTCCTCGTCATCTTTCATCTTTTTGCGAACTGGGTCCTTTTCTTCTTTTTGTTCGTCGTCCTTCTTCTTCTCCTTCTCCCTTTGGCCCGTAAGATCAAGAGAACAATCGATGTCCTCAATCATTATGATGGCTTTACTTGATGTATCGATCAATAACTTCCTTAGCTCCGTGTTGTCCTTAACCGATGTAAGTTCAAGATCATAAATGTCATAGTTCAAAAGATTAGCCATGGCAGCGATCATTGTTGACTTACCTGTTCCAGGAGGACCATGAAGAAGATAGCCACGCTTCCATGCCTTTCCTATCTTTGCATAATACTCTTTTGCCTTGCTGAAGGTGATCAAGTCATTGATTATTTCTTGTTTCTTTTTGGGCTCCATTGCCAAAGTCTCAAATGTTGCAGGGTGCTCAAACATTATATGGCTCCACATTGTCCTTTTGTATCCATACCAATTCTCACTCTTATTGTTGGTGTAAAGCTTCCTTTGCCGGTTTGTAACAGCGATTTCTTTCCCTTTGTCCAACACATGATTCAAGTAAACTTTGGTAATGATATCACGGTGCTGCTTGTGGAATTTGACGGTGTAAAATCTCGTTATTTCCTCGTTGGGATACAGAGAAATCGACTGTGTTCTAGGAATGTTTGTGCTTGACGTCCACCAAATCTTAATTCCTCTGAATTCATCAGTGATCTCCTCGTTATCGTCCATGCTAAAGAGCAGAGATTGACTGTCTTTAACTATGTCTGCTTTAAGCCGCTTGGCTCGTGTTGCCGAATTGGTGCCGTGGTACCTTTCAATGGCGGAGTAGGCTTTACAACGCTCAAACCCATCACCTGGGTATTCTTGAAATGTAATTTGGATGTAGGGGTACACGAAACTCACCAGTTTGTGTGTGTATCTCTCCAGATTGCTGCGGAGTTCATCTGGGAAGTAATTCTTGAACATGGCCCAAACGAACATTAGACCCGCCATTGTAGACCCTAGATTAGTCCACATCTCTCCCATCTTCATTTTTTTTGTTGAAATGTGTTGTACTTTTTCGTTGCAAAGGTGAGCTATAAATACATTAACAGAATAGGCTCTATTTTGCTTGACGAGTGAGCTTTGTAAATTTCTTTCTGGTTTCTTGAGTAGCAATACTATATAGATTTAAAAATTATACTAAGATAATTATAATTATTAATTTTATTGTAAGTATCAGTATTTATTGAGATTTATTATCTATTCAATGGTTGAAATTACAAAATCTAATTTTTAAGTCTATCTAACATTAGACTTCTTTCAAATAATAATGCTATGCTGACCAAATTTTGGGACCAAATTTTGAACCCAAATGACATGACAGTTGATTTAGGCTTTTTTTTTGGTGTCATGTCATTTGGGTCCCAACGAAAATTTCAAATAATATACTGTCTTGTCATTTGGGCTTCAAATTTAACCTCAAATTTTGGTCAACGTAGCATTACTCTCTTCCAAAAAGACAGTCGGCACCCGTCATTTTCGATGTAGTTTTCTACGAAAGAAACTCCATTTTGGCTTTGATTCAGAAGAGTGACCAAAGAAGATGCTCAGCAGGTGTTTAGTATTTTTTTGGGGGGTTAATTACAAACTGACCCCCTCAATTTTGGATAGTTTGCCATGCACTTATTCAAGTTTTAATTTCAACATATAGCCCCTTTTAGTTTGAATATTTTACAATTAATTCCAAAAATTAATTTTAGATCATAAAAATAATGGAAGTTAAATATGAGAAATTCACGTGATCTTTATTTTGTTAAAAAAGCATAACTATCTTTGAAAGAGTGTGAGTATGTGAGTTGAACATATATATTTTTGTCTTGACTATCCCTTTTTCTTATTTTTTATGGATATAATTGATATCTCAAAAAAAAAATGAAAAATAATATAAAAGATGGAGGGTGTAATTATACTTTTATGTTTCGGTCACTGTTTTCAATCAATTTAGTCCACTTAAAGAGAATATATTGTAGCATTTAAAATTATAGATAACTGATTGCAACAATGAGCATAATTGAGAGGAACAAATTGTAATTAACCCTTATTTCTTTTTCTATTGGAGTAGGTGTTTACTTGACAAGACTTGGCACCCAAGTTTTTACTAGGGTCAGGTCTTTTGCGCTGTTGCCTTGGAATGGTAGCCGACAATAGGGACCACGCATTATAAGAAAGTATACGTTCACATTCTAATAGTAATTGATGGAGTTGGAAAAGCAACTCCTGCACTTTGTCTGCTGTGTTGGTGTACCTTATGATCTCAGTTTTATTACATCACTGCCTTCGTCTGCTGTGTTGGTGGTGTACCTTAGTATGACCTCAGCTTTCTCTCTCTTTGGATTTTACTTATTTAATTATAAAATATAGTCTTATTTAATAAAATTGCTACAATTTGCAAAATCACTTTCACCATTATTTCTTATTTAAATGGTCATTTGCAACTGAAACAAAATTATTTATATATATATATATATATAAATTTGACTTAATTTACTAACTTAATAATCTAACAATGAGCTAATTCAATAACATCATTTTAATTTCAATAGTCGAACTTCTTCATTGATATTATACCACTAAACCCATTATTGTGCCATTAAACTAAGACTAGTGGATATTTTCAACCACCACAACCCTTAATACACATAAAACTTAGTGTATTGAATTTGTTAATTTAAATGCTCGACACTCAATCACTTACGGCGATGCCAATTCAATGACAACAAACTCAATCAAGCAACTATATATAACATGTATATTCAATCAATTAATTTATCGAATATATAGTATCCGTGTGTTATCAAATTACAAGTATATATATATAAACAATAAAGAATAGAAGAAGTTTGTTAATGCAAAAACTCTCCTTAGCAAAAACAACTATGAACCTTTCTAGGGTTAGTAAAAACCTAATTCACTATCTCAAAGTCAGTTAATAAGTATTCGAGTCTTATACCACAACCAGTACTCGAGCTTATAGTTTACAAGTTAGACACTCATTTCCTTCAATAAATCTTTTCATTAAAAGTCTTTCTTCGACGTTATGGATAGCTTCACTTGAATTCTCCACCGCAATAGATTGTCTAAGCCTCGAGTGATCTTCTCTGCTAAGGTCCTTGGTATGCACACTCACTAATTTGGTTTGATTTCAAGCAACCAAGTTTTTCTTATCTCTAATGAGAAAGATTGGATAGGAATAACAAGATAGTAGTCTTTGAATTTAGGGATCTAGAGTCTCCTGGCTTAAGCTCTCAAGGTATTGGATTGTTTGAATTTTACTCTCAAGAGTCTTACCCAAGGTTGGGAAGACATCTCTCTATTTATAGGCTTGAAACAAGGTTTGTCTTAGGGTTCAAAAAAATACAAATTTGCTAACGACTGCTCGAGCAGTGCCAGGGTAAATAATCGGCGCAAGTTTGGACAGTAACAGAGCCATGCATATATTCTAGTGTGGGCACATTAAAGTAATGTGATACATTTTTATTTTTTACATCATATATAAAAATTAATTAAACATAGATGGACTAAAAACAAATATACATAGTCTATGTAAACAAAAAAAAAACAAAAAAAAAGGTTTATAAACATTTACAAAATATGAGGTTAATTACAACCATTTACAATTGACCTCAATGAGCCTTTATACTTTGAAAGCCTTCCATAATAACTTCATTATCAATGCCATAAAAAATATCTTTCTCTCAGTAAATAATCAAACTATCTGTCATCCATTGATCATTCATTCGATTACACAATCAAGTTTTCACAATCTTCATTGCTGAAAATGTTTTCTCAGCCGTGGCACTTACAATTGGTAATATTAATGTCAAAGTCACAACAAAACTAGTGGATACCACAATTTTTTTGTCTCAACTATTTTTTGGGCCAGATCACCAATCCCTAAGAGGTTTGCAAACTTATAACTAGAGTGCACATCAACAATATAACTCACAAAATCTCAAGAGCTTTAATGAAAAAAATTCATTGGTATAAAAATCAATAAGACGAATCAACTTTTTCTTGTCAAAAGCAGAGGCATGTTGCACAAAGAAGCAACTCGGTATTTGATTATGTGAAATGATTGTTTTACTCTTGAAGTTGCATATTAATAACATCATAAAAAAGCTCAACGCGATAATGATGTAAGTTTGTCATTTTTTGAGCTTTGCACATTGACCGTCCTCGAACGTGAAACTTATCCTGCATATCTAAAACAATTGTATCATGTTTGTCACAAAAAGAAAAGAAAAGAAAAGAAAAGAAACTTCATTGAATACAAATCCAAAAGATTGTAACAAACCAAAAGAATCATCATCTGAAATCATTTCAAGCACATCAACCAATGATGAGAACATATCAATCAAGATAATTATAATATTATAGTATGAATCCCAACATGTATCATCAGAACATTCAAGACTAGTATCTTGATTTAAGCCTTGCCCATTTGGAAGCTCCTCATTATTAAATGTTTCAATAATTTTAGTAGCGTGTGTTCTCCTGAAGAATATCTCACCATTTGCACGAGCCTCCAACAACACTCACTACATTGTCAACCAAAGTGAAGAATGTGGCAATTTGATTACAATTCTTTGCCATAGCTACAAGATCTAATTGTAATTGATGAACAAAACAATAAACATAATACGTAGATATGTTCTCCTTTAGTATAGGGGCTTTAAAACCATTATTGCTCGAATGCGTGACTACATTGCGCCTATCGCCCCGGCACAACATTCTAAAATGCATGTTAGGTTGAGCAAGAATATTGCGACTAGGGAGACGAAGAATAGAATTGAAGGCATAGTCTTAATAAAAAGTATTGAGCACCATGCTAAGTGCCAGCCCAACTTAACTCTACCATCATTCCACGCTCATTATCAATCATACAGTACGAGTTTCTCAGTCTATTTAACTAACTAAAGAAACTCACCCTCCATATTATTAGCCTCATCATATCCTTGCCCATTCAATCTTGACAAACTCAACCCATGTTTTGAAAATAAGTCTTCAGTTGCTGTCTTAAGTGAGACAGTAGTTGTAGTAGTAACATGTTTAATTCCTAAAAGACGCTCAATTACATGTTATTTCTTGTCGACATACTGCAATACAATAATCATTTTTTCATTTGTTGATATGTCTCGAGATTCATGAACAAGGACAGAAAAAAGTGTATCACCAAGATAGGTAATTATTGGTTTCAAGTGCACCTGCATTTACAATGTCTTTTTGTATATTATGTACTATCAACTTGAGATTTTCAGAAGTATTTTTCAATGCAACAATTTTGACATTCTCATTATAATCGACAAGAAATCTCAAAGAAGCTCAAGAAACTTTCCTTGATTACTTGAAATCTCTAATTCATCGTGACCATGAAATAAAAGCTCTTGCCTTAAAAGGATTCAAATGCAATCAATTAATGCATTTAAGCGAGTCTTGTACTCATTAAGAGTTTGCACAAACAATCAACATAGATCAATAAAATCCCATCAAAATTTGAAACTCAATTTAATAATTCACAATTTGATAGTAAAAAAAATTGCAGTACTTCAATTTCTTATTTGCTTTTAGGCAAACTTAGATCACAAAAAATAAATTCTTTTTCCAAAAACAAAGACACATATGCTTTTGGGCAGAAGAAGAGTGTGTCATGCTTTTGTTAAGTGGAGTGGGCCATGCTTTTTTAATCCAACTTCTTTTATAACCCTTATTTTTTTGGCCCAATTTTTCATTAAAACTAAAAGCCTCATCACATTATAAAGCCCATAAAACCCTTTGACCCAAGTTTTCGTTACACACATTTTGTCAGACACATCAGGTTGATAACTCGATAAAATCATAACCGTAGCCCAACAAAACCCAATCCAGGAACAATTTTAGACCATACCCTCCACCACTCCCCCGCAAACAATTTAGAATTTATACAAACACCCCAAATTTTTCCAAAATTATATATTTGATCCTCAAAATTTTTGAAATTATGCTTTGGCCTAAATTTTTAATTTTACCCCAAAATTTTCTAAACTTATAATTTAACCCCAAAGTTTTTACAAATTTTCAAGTCATTTCTTTCATTAAGAAGGTTTCCAATGCTGAATCAAATACTAAAGTTGAGGCAATCCCAAGCACAAGTTGATTTACAAAAAGTCATGAATGAGAGGATGGATTCATTAGAGGTGTCCATAACAACATTAAAGGAGATCATGGAAGCTTATATGTTACATAAGAAGTGTAAAGGAGTTGAGACAGACACCGATAATAGTCCATCATCTTCAAACATCAATCCTTCACAGATACTTGTACAAGCCCTTCCACCATGAGTTTAAGTTGAAGAACCCATATTGTTTGATAGTTGTTAGAGGAGTTAAGCTATGAATTGGAGATTTTCATGGAGATAATAATCCCGAAATATTCTTTGATTGATTGCGTAGTCTTGAGAGCTTCTTCAGATGGCATCGTCTGAATGATGAAAAAAAGTTATTCTTTATAGAATCTATATTAAAAGGTGCAGTAAGGCTTTGTGGTTAAAGTACCAACAAACTTACTTTGATAGATCATGGAAAGATATGAAAACAGCTATGACTCATTAATTTGTGCTCGCTAATTATAAACAACGAGCTCATCTGTAGTTCACATAGTTGAACTAAGGAAATAAGTCCATCGAGGATTATACAGGAAAGTTATACAACTTAGCCACCCGATCCGAGTTCCCGTGGATTCAGAATATAATTTCTATGTATAGGCCAGGGCTCAATTCAGGGATTTCTTTAGAGTTAGTTGCAAGTTGTCTTTACACTATGACGGATGTAATTAATTTTGCCTATCAAAATGAAGACGATTTGAAAAAAGTGGGTTTCTCTGAGGTCTTCTAGGGTGTTTACAATTCAAAGTAAAATGACTTTTGTGGATGAAAATTTAGGTACGTTATTTGGTAAACCATAAGAGAGTGAGTCAGATTCTGAGATTCACCTTGTGGAGCATCTTGATGTTAAAGAGGTTGATTTTTTTAATTTGATTGGCCACCATTAGTTGGGTGTTATTCGTCCTCTATCTATTAGTGGTTACCACTAAGAAGCCTAAGCGTCGATGGAAGAAAACTTCATCATGGATTCCTCGAACTATTTCATTAGATGGTAGTTTTGGCCCTCCTTTTTACTCGTTAGTGTTGAGTTTTTTTGAGAGGGGGAGAATTGATGGCGTAGCTATTGGATGGTTGGACTAGCGTGACCAGATTTGGAAGGCTAACTTAAAGGCTAAGAGTTTTGGTCCAAAGAAAAATGCACCTGATAGATTTGTTAGGATTTACTTATTCTATTTTTATTGTTTATTGTTTGAATTTTTGGTTAGATAAAATTTTTTGGAAAGTAGTTCATTTATGGTAGGATGTTGCATTTTATATTATTTTAATCAAAGTTTAATATTAATTTAAGAATTCTCTACAAAGATTTGTGTTTCTTGACCTAATCCTTGGGATAATTAATTATTCTCTTTCTTTTTATTCCCTCTCTGCATCGAATATTTATTTATTTTTTAAAAAGATGACCAATAATAAAAATATTTAACTATCTATTTAGCCCATGAACTATATTATTTGTGCTAATCAAGTATATGCACTATATTTATATCAATTTACCCCTAAACTATGCAATTTAACTTAAGGGTTAATTGCACTAGAGATCTTCAAAGTATGGAGTTTGTCTCATTTTAGTCTTCAATGTTTCAATTGCATCATTTTGGTCTCTAAATTGTATAATAGGGATAGTTTTTGACCAAAATTTGGGTAGCTCATGATCAAAACTGTGTAATTTGGGTAGATATTTTGAGTAAAAATTTGGTCAAGAATTATCTAAATTATTTTTGTCCATATTTAAGTATCACATGACAAGTTTATGATAACAAATCGTTAGCAATCTGAACGTTGTCTGTTTAAGGGACCGTATAGAAACATATTCAATACTTCAGGGGTCAAAATGATGCAATTGAAATATTGAGGACCAAAATGAGACAAATTTCATATTTTGGGGACCTCCAATATAATTAACCCTTAACTTAATGTAGCCCTCCTGTATAAAATTCGCCTTTAACTTTGAGAGAAACTCTCCCATCTACATCACCTGACATTTTAACTATAATATAATTTATGACTCACGTGATGTGCACTTGAGAATTTTCGTCAAAGTTAATGGTGAATTTGGATGGAAGTGTCACATTGAGTCAGACTGCATAAGTTAGGGGCTAAATTGATACAAAATATAGTTCAAGGGTTTGATTGACATAAATAGTATAATTCAAGGGCCAAATAAGAAGTTAACTATAATAAAAATGGGTGACCTTATTCTCACCCCTACAAATATCTATTTACACTCTTATTTAATTTCTTATTATCAAACTACTAAATTCACTATTTGTATACCTATTCCATTAATAACTAAATCTACCCCATACTATATATACCCCGTTAATAAATAAACCCACCATATATGTTCTCACAATTTAGAGGTTACATGCATGATCGATACGGTTCTTCAATATAATGTTAGGAATATAGTTTTTATTTGAAAATGAATTAAATAAAATTAAATAAAATAGATTTAATAGTTTGATAATAAAAAACTAAATAAGATTAAAATGGATACTTGTGTGGTGGACATAGCCACACATCTTAGACTTGGCGAACCCGATTCAACTAGAATTTGGGCATAGAAAATTCAATTCTTGAAAGTAAAGCAAATGTAAATTGTTACTTTCCCAAAAAAAAAAAAAAAAAAGAAGCTAATATAGTTTACCTTCCAAAGAAAAAGGTAAATTTAGTTTCTGTAAAATTTTATTCTTTTAAAAAGGTGTGTTTGGCTTGAGGATTAAGGGGTTTGAATGTACCAAATTAGTCTCATGATCACTTAGTACCAAGTTTAAATTATGCTATAGAGCTCGATTTTAATGACTTTAGTACCCGCCTGCTGCTATATTTTCATCAAATCCACCTAGTTGACTTAAACCATTATTATATAAGGTGAGGTTTTTCCTCCCCGCTTGAATCTCATTTCTCATCCTATTTAATTTATTTATTTAAAATTATTAAGTTCACCCTATCTACACTTACCCATGAGTTATTAAATCTATTCCGTCCATATGGACTAATTAAAAACTAAATTCATTCAATTTTATATCAACCTATTATACAGGTAATGATCAAAATTTCGTTTTGATGTATTATTTTAGTAAAAAGAATAAAAAATTAATTAATAATTTATTTTTAAAATATTAATCCAAATATATCAAAATTATCTCAAAATATTCCAAAGACATTAGTAAAAATATGTCAAAATCTCTCAAAATACCTCGAAATATTTTAGATTACCCCAGAACATTGAAATTTCACTTCAATAACTATTTTTGTTTTAGTTTCTTTGAAATATATATTTAATAGTTTAATTGGATGAATATAAATGAGGTGAACTTAGTGATTAATGGAATGAATATAGATGGGGTGGACTTAATAATTTAAAATAAGAGAATTAAATGGGGTGAAAAAAGAGATTTAAAGAATGAGAATAGCCCCACCATATTATATATTAGGTGCTACAAAATAGGAGGTGATTGATATTCAATCAAAAATTACTAGAGATTCCTTCACAAGTTTGAGAGTCGGGCATTATTGTAAGGTATTTTTTTTATTTTTTAACTTAATACTATACATTAATCTCTTAGTCAAATATGAGTACTCACTCATGCATTATTCAAACATTAATTTAAACATAATTATTATCAACAATTTAAATAAAATTAGTTGTGGAAAGTATCGAACATAAAACTTCTTACTTTCAAAAAAACAAGTTTGATCATTGTACCATCGGTAAGGGTTCCATCTCTCTCCTCTCATTTCAAACTCTTTATTCACTCTGAAGCCTAACCGTCTCTGTCTCTCATGCGAGACCCTCATTCACAGCTCATTCGCAAGTATCTGAAGTCTGATTCGTGGGAACAATTCCTATCATTATTAACTTATCTATTGCGAGCTAATGGTAAACACATTACATTAGAGCATCTTTAACAGTATTTTCTAAGGTTAATTGTTCTGAAGCTCTTTATTAAAGTATAAATTGACACCAATAGACAGGTCAATAATGTGAGTTTCTTTGTTACTAATCCACCCTTATTAGGGAGTTATTGGAATTTGTCCTTTTTTTCATGAAAAAATGATAATTTTTTTAAAAAAATATCTGGTTGCTGTTATGCCAACTATCCTACTTTATATAATGCTAAATCTTTGCTGTCATGACTTCCAGCATCGGAGAATAGGATTTGATTTTCGGGATCGCACCAAAATTTATTATATTTGTAAATATTTTTATTATATTTATATGTACTTTTATCACTATTATGGTATCAAAAAAATTTATAAAAATAGGTACCACAACAATGATAAAAACATCCACGACAATGATAAAAAGATTCATAACACAGATGTGATAAAAACCCACAAAAATAATAAATCAATCACAAAAATAATAAATTTTTTAGTTATAAAATACCTCACAAAAACTATAAAAATATCATTTAAATTAATATTTTTTTTTTGACGAAATGGTAGTCAAATCCCCGTGTGAATGATTGTTGTTCCCTCTATTTTTTTCCCCATAGCTAATCGATTTCAACACGAATCCAAACTTCGACGTCTAAATTGGGTTGAGCGTGAATTGACTATCTCATCTGTCTAAGTTGTACTACTAGTGGAAAGAGGGAGGGAAAGTGGTGTGAATGGTAAGACTTTTCTCTATAAAAGTGGCGTCGTATAGGGTCTCTTGGTTGTCAATTTCTATCATTATTGACTTACCTAGTGCGAAGTAATGGTAAACGCATTACATTAGAGAATCTTCAATAGTATTTTTTATCTTAAAAAGTAACCTTTTTAAAATAGAAAATATCTTTCATAAAAATTTAAAATAGAGAGTGACATATTTTTAACAATTTCTAGTAGAAAAACAGTCTTATAGTTAATAATATTTAATGAATAATTTATATGTCGTCTTTCTAAATGTAAGAGTCAAATCATCTCTAGTACTCTATATTTTAGAGAAAACCTTTTTTGAAATAGAGATCATCTTTAATAAAATTTTAAAATAGAGAGTGAAATATTTTAGATAACTCTAATATGTTCTCTATTTTACTAATAAATAATGCATGTGTCATTTTTTTGTTCATTAAAAATAGAATAGAAAGTGAGTTGGGCCCTAATTTTTTTCCCACTTGGGCCCTCAGGCAATGGCCTAGTGCATGGTTTGGGGAGCATCCTTCTCTCCTATCTATAAATATCTTGATAATCGTAGACATTTCACCACTAGTCTTCGTTGCTTCCTGAATCCATATTCCAAACTTTATACCCTCATGAAGAAAGTCATTTTCCTCTTTGCTGCAACACTTTTGTTGTGGGAAAACAATTTCATGGCTTGCTTTGCCAGGACTACAAGCAACTTAATCACTGATCAATCTGCTCTTCTTGCCTTCAAAGCTCAAATCAATTTTGGCCCTTCCAAAAATATGCTAAACAATTGGTCCATCAACACTACTGTTTGTAGCTGGATTGGTGTCTCTTGTGGTGTTCGTCACAAAAGAGTCACGGGCTTGAATTTTCCCAACATGGGTCTCAATGGCACCATTTCTCCATTCCTAGGAAACATCTCATTCCTTGCTATGCTCAACATTAATAACAACACTTTCCATGGCCATGTCCCTGAGGAGTTAGCTCATTTGCGTCGATTGAAAGAAATTGATATGGGAAGCAACTTCTTAAGCGGGGAGATTCCGTCATGGTTTGGGATCTTACCCAAACTTCAATACTTGATTATGTATAATAATAGCTTCACGGGTTCTATCCCGGCGTCCCTAGGCAATATCTCTAACCTGGTGCATATGTCGTTATCGACCAATAATTTACGTGGACAAATTCCAAAAGAGATTGGTAACCTTTCTAACCTGAAAATATTGAGGTTGAAAAAGAATCAACTCTCGGGTTCCGCATCCTTCATCTTCAACATGTCTTCACTAGAAGAGATTGTTCTTATGTATAATAACTTATCTGGTTCCATCCCAGGAGATATGTGCAATCATCTTCATGAACTCAGATCAGTCATTATTTCTTTCAATCAGTTTCAAGGGTTTCTCCCATCCAGTTGGTATGGATGTGGGAAGGTTCAAGAATTGTCATTGTCCTACAACAAATTCACAGGCGGCATACCTAGAGGAATTGGTAACTTGACTATGCTTAAGCTTTTGTATCTTGGAGACAACCCATTACAAGGTAAAAACTTTGCATCTCATGTCATGGTTAATGTAGCATATTTGTCTTTGCTTATAGCTTTTGATATACAGTGACGGAAGCTAGGCATAGGCTTGGCCAAGCAGTATTATATAAGCATGTTTTATTTTTTTTTAACAGTATAAGCATGGTAGACATAAGCATATGTCAAACAAGCTGTAAGTTTTAAGCCAAGAGCACAATAATTAAGTGTTAAGCTAAGGCATTGTGGCAAGTTTTAAAACATTGGTGCTCCAAAATCTATTGCGATCGACAGAATGCCTCAATTGACAAACAGTTCTCAGGCGATTGTTTGTGAATGAGTTCAAATGTCTTGTTTCAAAACTTCCTTGGATAAATTTTTAAAGCAATAAACACACAGAATAATGAATCAATAAAAAACAGGTTTCTTTATTAATTCAATCAAATGAGTTTCAGTTACAAAAAGACTGAAGTAACAGTCTTTGATTATAACACTAATTACATCACTAATTGAGTTGTCCTTCAACTCATTTCGACAGTTTTCCCATTATCGACGATTGATTGACTTGTAACTCTTAGGCAATTATTCCTTCTTTCAATCTGTGATGCATATTATTAGGATGGAAGCTAGAAGAGTAGGATGAGTGAAACAAATTGTAAAGAGTACTATGTTTCTTATTTATAGAATCTTATATTTCCTGACCAAAAAAAAAACTAAAGTTGTGGCTAATTATATCCTACATTTTCTTGACATGTGGCAACCTCTTAATTACTCTAAACTTGCCAACAACACATGCATCAAATGTTTTTATAATTTTGTATTTTAAGTATGAATTTTGTTGGAGACAATTCAAGTAAAACTGATTGATAATGGAAATTATATATTGCAGGGGAGATCCCAGATGAGATAGGCAATCTGGATTTGGAGCTATTATCCGTAGAGAATGCTGGTCTCACCGGTCTCCTACCATTATTTATTTTCAACATCACTTCTTTAAAAGTTCTTAATCTTCCTGACAATAAATTGTATGGTGGTTTGCCATGGGATATGTGCTCAGATCTCCAAAAACTTGAGGCCCTTATTCTTCGAACTAACAAGCCCTTTACCGGAGGCATTCCGACAAGTATTGGAAACTGTACTTCGCTCATGACACTATCACTTGACGAACTCAATTTGTCAGGTAAATGTAAAAAGGGAAGTTAATTTTTTGTTGCAAAATACATATTTTTCCATTTGCATATATTTCTTCTCACGGATTTGATTTCAATATATACTATTACCTTTATTTCACTTTGTACCCTCAACTATAAAATTTCTCACATTGCACCTTAAAGTATCAATTTTGTTTTATATCACTCAAATAAATAACGATTGTCAATTTTTTGACGGTAAATGAGCATGTGAGTGGTCTGTATTGTCAATAAGTAATTGTCTATTGCATATACGCAGGTCAAAAATCAAGAAAAATACTCATTCATGACTTTGTCCTTCCTAAGTTTCAAATTTTCTTTCTTTGACCGACCTTGTTTTTCTTCCCAGCAACCATTTGGTTGAAAAAGAGGTAAAATAAAGTGATTTTAGGCACTTGACTGGTTTGGGGTTTCCCTCCCTCATTTGATAAATTTTTAAGTTTGCCGTTATCTATTAAAGTAATATAAAATAAAATTGATACTTTAAGATATAATGTGAGAATTTTTATAGTTGAGAGTATAAAATAAAATAAAGATAATAATTCAAGAGGATAAAATGTAATTTATTCCTCTTTGTTCTATTCATTTTTTTTTCTTTTCATCACTTGCGTCATTATTAAATGGATGTTTAGATTTGACTTCACCTATCACTCTTTTATTATGTGATGTTTAGATTTGACTTCACCTATCACTCTTTTTGGTGCAAGGGGGACTAAAGTAAATTAGTGCAATTGTTTGGGAGAACAAAGTATAATTAATAAACCCTTTATTTTTTTTTATTTTTTTTATTTTTTTATTTGACAGAAATCAACCTAACTGACAACTTGACTCAACTCCTTAAAAGGAGAAGAGGCAAGTGCCACTATATACTAACACACACACCCAAAGGCTTCCGATGTGGGAAGCCCCAGCCCCGGCTAGGTCAAAGTATAATTAATAAACCTTTTATTAATCACTCTTTTTGTTTGATATTTTGCAGGTGCTATACCACCAGAGATTGGCCATCTTAATAATTTGGAGGCATTATCTTTGGGTTTCAACAACCTTTGGGGTCATATTCCAGCAATAGTTTTCAACATCACAACACTGCGATACATTCACCTGGGGACCAATCTTCTTTCAGGCACTCTTCCATCAAGTATGGGCCTGGACCTTCCCAATCTTGAAACAATTGAACTAGGAAGGAATTACTTGAATGGAATTCTTCCGGACTCCATCTCAAATGCTTCTAGAATCTCAACAATGTTTTTGGGGTCGAACCTTTTTTCAGGTACAATACCCAAATCATTGGGTAACCTAAAACTCCTTGAACGTCTTACCTTGGAAGAAAACAACTTCACTAGAGAATCTTCATCTACGAAGTTGAACTTCTTCAATTCTTTGGCAAATTGCATACATCTAAGGGAATTGCGGATATCTTATAATCCTCTCAATGGATTTCTTCCAGTTTCCATTGGAAATCTCTCCAATTCTCTTGTTTATCTATTTGCAAATTATTGTGGAATGAGAGGCAAGATTCCAAACCAGATCAGCAATTTAAGCAATTTGGCGTTCTTAGAACTCAGTGGCAATGACCTACATGGATTCATTCCAACAACAATCAAAGAGTTGTGGAAGCTTCAAATTTTGAATCTTCATCAAAACAAGATACGAGGATCCATTCCAAGTGATCTTTGCTATTTAAGGAACTTGGGCCTTTTGGATTTAGGCAAAAATGAGTTTTATAACACAGTGCCAGCGTGCTTGGAAAATATTACTTCTTTAAAATACCTCTACTTAGATTCCAACAAATTAACTTCCAGCATACCCACAAAACTGTGGAGATTGAAAGATCTTTTGGAGCTGAATTTGTCCTTAAATTCTTTAGTTGGCTACTTGACCCCAGAAATTGGAAGTCTAAAAGTTGTGACAAAAATAGACCTATCCAAAAATCGGTTATCAGGTATTGTTCCTAGCACAATTGAAGGTCTGCAAGATCTGTCAACTCTATTATTAGCGCATAACAGATTGCAGGGACCACTTCCTGAATCACTTGGTAACTTGATAAACTTGGAGTTTTTGGATTTATCTTATAACAATATCTCTGGAACTATTCCGAAGTCCTTAGAGGCACTCTTTCATCTTAAATACCTCAATGTATCTTACAATAAATTGAGAGGAGAAATTCCAAATGGTGGAGCTTTCACAAATTTCACTTACCAGTCTTTTATGTCAAATGAAGATTTGTGTGGTGCTCCTCGGTGGCGAGTGGCTCTATGCAAGTCTAGTTCTCTTCAAAGA
The DNA here is from genome assembly GCA_023539305.1 of Ilex asprella. NCBI lineage: Eukaryota > Viridiplantae > Streptophyta > Magnoliopsida > Aquifoliales > Aquifoliaceae > Ilex > Ilex asprella. The sequence continues at coordinate 5,086,016 of CM042188.1, forward strand.
TTATGGAAGAAAAGAGTGCTTCTAGTTGTGTATATCTCGCTGCCGATTGGGATAATGGCTTTTGCCTTGACCTTGATATTCGTTTTGATCAGGCGGCGAAGGAGAAATGACATCCCGATTGAAAATGATTTGTTTCGTGCAACCACCCATGAAAGAATTTCATACTATGAACTTCGACAAGCAACTCACAATTTCAATGAAAGCAACTTGCTTGGCATGGGTGGCTTTGGTTCGGTTTATAGAGGAATCCTTACAGATGGGACGCATCTAGCCATAAAAGTATTCAATTTGCAACTCGAAGGTGCATTCAAGAGTTTTGATACTGAATGTGAAGTATTGCGCAATCTTCGCCACCGAAATCTTACCAAAGTCATTAGCAGTTGCTCTAATCTTGATTTCAAGGCAATAGTGTTCCAGTATATGCCCAAGGGAAGCCTTGAAAAGTGGTTGTATTCCCATAACCATTTCTTAGACACCTTGCAGAGATTAGATATAATGATAGATGTGGCCCGTGCATTGGATTATCTCCACCATGGCTACACCATACCCGTGGTTCACTGTGACTTGAAGCCTAGCAATGTTTTGCTAGATGAAAACATGGTTGCACATGTGAGTGATTTTGGCATTGCAAAATTACTGGGTGAGGAGAGTACTGCATTAACCAAGAGTCTGGCTACATTGGGATACATTGCACCAGGTATCACTTCTAGCTTTTTAATTTATACTCATATTTTCATTTGGATTCTCTTTCCCACTTTGATTTTCTTTTTGGGAATATATTCCCATACAAAGTGTAACATTCCTTATGAGCATTATTGTTTTGCTAATGTGACGTTGTATGATGCTGTAGAGTATGGATTGGAAGGATTAATCTCCACAAGATGTGATGTTTACAGTTATGGCATTATGTTGATGGAGATATTTACAAGAACAAAACCTTCTGATGAAAGGTTCATCGGAGATTTAACCCTAAAGAATTGGGTGAATGACTCACTACCAAATGCCATAATTCAAGTGATAGATGCCAACTTAGTAAGGGCAGATGACGAACACTTGACTGTGAAAGTGCAATGTGTATTATCCATCATGGAGTTGGCTTTGAAATGCTCTACAGAATCACCTGCAGAAAGGATTAGCATGAGGGAGGTTGTTGCAGCTCTGCAAAAAATCAAACTTCAGTTTCTTGCGAAGTGTGAAAAACATTGAAACATGCTAAGTGTTTTTCGACCTTATCTTTCGTAAAGTGATATAATGCCTCACTCAAGTATGAGTCTTGACTTGCAGTCAAATTTTTTTATGCTAACATGATGATGTTGTTGCCACAGGTTGCAAGGTTTGACGTGTGGAAGTAGCAGTAGCACTTCGCTCTGGACTCACCGCAAAAACATGCATTTTAAGAGAGATAATTAAGGTTTATTCCTCGTCTATAGTGAAGGGTCATACAAATGTACTTTTGATATCGGAAACTATGGCATGATCTATTATCTCATTAATATTTTGGCTAGTAATGTTGTATTGTAATTGATCTTAGCTGTTTGTTTTGTATGTTGCTGTCCCATGGGTCCCATCTCCTTGCATTGTTATACAATATGAATTTCTTAGCTTTCTGTTTAAGTATATCCTACTTTTAGTTGTTGTCAATAATGGCGAGGAACTTCTGAAATTGTTACATGTATGGGAACATTTTAGGCTGCCTGAAATTTCTAACCACTTGTTTACTAAATTACGAGCCATGATTTGTTCACCCGAAATAGGGAGAATTGCACTTTGCACCCTGAAAAATTTCAAGATTTTCACTTTGCACAATCAAAAATTAAGTTCCCCACATTATACTTTCAATGTATCAAAACTGTTGCAATATGATACTTCTTGCTCAAGCTTAGCTCAATAGAATTTTGTAAACATTAGAACCAAACTCGAGCTCAATTTTTTTGCAAAAATGTTTCTGAAAATTTTGCCTCATAGCTTAATAACCAACTCTAAAGTAATATATACAAATTATTCTAAATCTATAAAATCAATCATAAAATCAAATCCTACAAGTTCAAATTGTTTCAACTATGTACTTGGGAGAAGAGAAAGAGAAAAGTGCATATGATAGGTTTGAGGTTATTTATTTATGTGTGTATATATATGTATGGACCTATTCAAATTGAATCAAACTAAGCTTACTTTGGTGAGTTAGAATTTGTTCTGATTTGACTTATTTATAAAATGAGCTCAAAATCAAATCTATTTTGATTGTTTGTAATCTTATTGAGCTAAAACAAAGTCAAGAGAAAGCCGAACTTAAGCTACTCGGATTGTTTAACAATGATGAAAAGTGTTATTCACTACGCTTTTAAAAAGTATTGTATTTTGGTAAATAAGTAAAGAGTGTCGGAATTCAACAGTTTTGTTTGAAAAATGTTATTCCAATAATTAATTCGCAATGTTTGTGGTGGTGGAGTCACCAGGACATTGGAAATCATCCTTGGGTGGTAGGCAATTTAATAATTTTTTTTTGCAATTAATAAATACTTACACAAAGAACCAAACCACTATACATAGTGTATACATACAAAAAAAGAAAAATAAAAAAAGAGACTAATTGCAACCTTTTACCCCCCCCAAAAAAAAAATATGGGTCGAATTACAACTATTGGCTATTAGTAAAATTAATGTCAACATGGCTAGTAAGTAAATTAGTGGATATACCCCATCTTTTCTATTTTTAATCAATTTTGGGTTAAGGAATTCAACCTCTACTAGGTTTGAAAATAGAATGTAGAGCGCAAGTAAAGCTGATCACGAAGTGTCATGAGTTATCTAGTGCTATAATGTTGTCGCTTCCTATGAAAATCTTAAAAAAAAGGCAAGTTCACTAGAGGATAGCACAATTAGAGCACACAATCATTGGCAGTCCATAGTTCCGATCATCTGTGTGTATTTGTGTGTTTTAATTGCTAGTTTTTGTATGATGAGATTATATTAATGTATTTATGTTTGAGTTTTTTAAATTCCAAATTATTTTGTAGTGTTAAGTTGAACTCTGATTTTTATGTATTTAAAAATGACCTTATATTTTGCTAGACATCCGACAATTCATAGTCATTTAGGTATGGTTATATAACTAATTGAAAAGACGAAAAAATTAGTGAGGTGGGCAAAATTATATTTACTTAAGGAATATTTAGAATATACATATAGATAATTTGAGGAAAAAAATTTGAGGGTAAACTTGTGCCTCAGTTATCTATTGGCTCTGCAAGAAAAAGGAAGAGAGAGAAAGTGAATGTTGTGTTTGTAGTGGTGATGGTGGCGGTGGCAGTGGTGGTGATGTTGTGGAGAGAGAAAGGAGATGGATTACTTTTGACTAACGCATTGTTTGCATTGCATCAAAGTGAAACCATTACATTTAGGAAAATTTTACTTAACAACAATGAATTTATTTAGGATAGCTTACATCTATATGTGTACCTATCATATATACACAATATAGATAGTAAATTTAGTCATAAACTCATGCCTATTTGAATAGAGAAAAAAATAAATAAATAAAGTGATAGATTAGTTTTGAATAACCCACAAATTGTATTGCATGAAAGTGAAACCGTTATTTTTTTAAGAAAATTTTACTCATCAACAATGAATTTTGGATAACTTACATCTACCTACCTTGGGGTATGAAGAACAGCAACTAAATTCACTCAAATATGACCAATAATACTGACTTCACTAGTCAATGGTTATTCGTCTAATTTTGTTTAACAGAAATAAGTAAATGAATATAACAACTTGAATATGAAACATTCTCTACTGGCGGATCCAATGCTACTTTTACAACATCCAACTATAGAATGCCACGTCATTTTATTATATATTTGCCAAACACAAGAACAAATTTCATTTATTCCTCAAAATTGACTAATAATTCAAGAAAAAAATTATGTTGACCCATTAGTCAGATTCATTTCACATGTTTAAGTTGTGCTAAGTTAGGTTCGTAACAAGTTACATGTCAACCAAGTTATAATCTTGCCCGTATTAAGACTAAACTTATATCTAATAAATTCATGTAGACTTATTATTATTAGGTTGGTGGCTAATATTAAGAAAATAGTGAATTAACTATCTATTTAGTTCTTAAACTATATTTTATGTCAATTTAACCCTTCAACTATATCATTTGTATCAATGTGGTCTTTCTGTCTAAATTCATGATTAACTTGGACAAATTTCCTCACGTGCATATCAGGTGAGTCAGGGGACTAGAGTATAATTTAGGGGTGTGCACATGAAGCATTCTGTCAAACTTAATGATGAATTTGGACAGAAGGGTCATATTGACACAAATGTTATAGTCTAGGAATTAAATTGTCACAAACTGTAGTTCAGGGGTTTAATTGACACAAATGATATAGTGGAGAGACCAAATAGATAATTAACTCTAAGAATAGGTAACTCTAGTTAATTAAACCTGCGAACTATCACTGCAATAGAATTTGTATTTGGGTTTGCTGGTACACTGATAAATCTATAAGATAAAACATATACTAACTTGAATTTTATCTTCTATATATTTTTTCTCAAAAACATGATATTATTCATTTTTATCACATGTTCAATTATTTAATATTTGATTAATTTATAATTTAACATAATTTTTATTTCAAACATTATCTATAAACGACAATATAACTGTATTAAAAAAATTTAATCTAATAAAATCGATATTTTAAACGCTCAATTTTTATATTTTATCGTACTCTCTTGTGCATCCACATGACCCATTTCTTCGAAGATCAATGCTAGATGGACTTAAAAAATAGACTTGATAATCTCAACCATTAATTTCACTGTAGGTCCCAGCATTTATTGAGACCTACTACCTATTCAATGATTGAGATTATTAAATTAATTTTTTAAATCTAATTTTTAAGTTTATCTAGTATTACTCTTCTTCGAAAGGTTGGCATGATGGTGCCCCTATTCGTAGCCCAATTACCATTGAGTGCAATTCGTACTTCTAATACCTGCTGTTGGAATAAAAATAAAAGTTTTAAAATTTCTTCTTAATTGTAATTATTTATTAGGGTCATTTGCGTGTAATCTTCTCCTGTAGTTTTAACAGTTGCACTAAATCCCCTTCAACTTAAAAATAAACATAGTGGATATTTGTTAGAGAGTTATAAAAATGCCAAAATACTCTCATTTTAGCCATTTCATTCCAATACCTTTCTTCTACCTCAAGCCCTTCTCTCTCTAAACTTTTCTACCTCGATTTTCAAAAACCCAACAACACCTCTTTTATATCATCCTCTGTACAACAAAACCCACAAGAACAGATTTTATAGAATGCTAACAATTGGAAGGTAATGGTTATCGATTGTGGTCGAAGATGGTGATATAGTAAATAACTTATTCTCTTTTCTATTACATCATAAGGGACATCGTCTAAAGAATTTGGCAGCAGCTAATCCATGGGGAACATGAGAAACCCAACAAGTGGTTGGTGAAAAAAATTGCTTAACTGACTGAAAATGTTTCTGATTTTCGGTAGAACAAATGGGTTTGGTCAGAGGAAGTGAATTTGATCTGGGTTGGAGTTGGAGGGAAGGAGAGAGAAGGTCCTTGAAGATGAAGTTTTGGGATTGAAGAGAGGACAGAGAATGATTTCCTTGACAGAGAGAACACCATATTGGATTTGGTACATATTTTTGTGAAGGGTTTAGATTTCTTTGGTCTGGATTGGTTTTTTTGAGGAAGGAAGTGTTGTAGGGGGTGGGCTGGCGTGGGCAGGTAGTGTTGGAATTTTTCCTATATTGGACTTCTATTAATTGGTAGTTAATTTTAGTTTGTGAAAAACGGGCTGAATTTATGGTCCAATGAGATGAGTCCAATATTATTAAGTGATCTATTTTGATGGGCTTATGTACATCTTTTAATTGGTGTGGTTGAGGCGGTTAAGTGTAGGCCTTAATCTAATTGTGGCCCGTAATGGGAGGGCCCATTAGATTTCATTATAAATACAGGTTAGGTCCCCTCTCCTCTTCATAACCCTAAATTGGCTTGTCCTATTGATAGCCGCCTATTGATCTTGAAGAAGGAGAGGAAGACCTTGCCCTTTCAAGAAAGCAATCAAGAGATCGAGTATTATGGCTCGTACAGGTATGTTCTAAATCTTGTATATGACATAAATCTTGAATATTAGGTGTTCTAAATTTCATGTACGAATCATTAAAATTCCTTACATGTAAAGATCATCCCGTAACAAAAGCATGAGAACAATCTACAAATTTCAATGAATGGACCACTTTGGCGGCAACCATTCATCTTAATCTATAGAATTTTCCAAACCGGGAATTGATAATAAATTGCCCAAAATTAAATATCATATGATCAATCAATATGAGGTATTAATCAATATATACCTCTATAGATCACCTATAATCAATCGTTGCATTCAAGTCTCAATTTTATTTTTACTATTAAAATTAAATAATTTAAATTCACATCTACCAACATTGAATGAATAATATGTAGATCATATAAAAAAAA
>CM042188.1:5092655-5154195 GCA_023539305.1 Ilex asprella
ACTAAAGTCAAATTTTAATGAACTCGTATTGAATTTTAATCAGTCAAATTTTAATCAACTCGAATTTTAATAAATCGAATTTTAATTGAAACAAATTTTAATAAGTAAAAAAATATAAATTTTAATCGACTCGAAAGCGAATTTTAATCGACGCTAACAACTCGAGTAGAGTTCAAATCGATTCAAATTTTAATATGTAAAAAATATATTTTAATAGGTTCGAATTTAATACGTTAAAAAAAAATTATTCAACTTCAATCAAATTTTAATTGGTTCAAATTTTAATATGTAGAAAAATAAATTTTAATCGGCTCAAATTTTAATAAAATTTTATGTAAAAAAATTACTTGAGATTTATGTAGGGGCATTTTTGGTATTTTAGATTAATATTTTTGGTTAGAAATGGTAGGGGATGTTAGTGATGTTTAAATATAAACTAGAAGGGGTGTCATTAAAGATTTAGAAACTAGAGGGGGTGTCTTTGAAGATATGGTAAACTAGAGGGGGTGTGATTGAAGTTTTTCCTTAAAAAATAAAAAATAAAATTTGTGGCAACTCTTTGCCATTGTAAATATATTTCAATTAACGTAGAAAAAATGTTATACTTTTTGGACAATATATTAACTGTCACAACAAAATTTTCTATTTTTTACGACAGCCAAATGATATATTTAAGTCAGCACTTTCGTCGTCGTGATAAAAATAAAAGTGTCAGATTTTTTGTGACAACCTATTTACGACAGAGTCTTGTTACCGTAAATATTATTTGAGATAGACCGTTGCTGTCGTAAAAACACTTTTGAAACCACATTTATTATGGCGAGACAATGCCACCACAATATCGCCACAAAAAATATTTGTGACGACAAATAGACATTTTTTTACAGCACTTTACCACCGTAAAAAAAAAAATTCTTGTAGTGGGCCTAAAAAACTGACCTAGGAGTTTAGCCTCCATGGATTGAAAGTGTTGAGATTGGATCCATAAGTTAAACGGGTATACTAGAACTATATGGGTTATAAAAGATTGGCTTAAACAAGCCCAAGTCACTGGGTTGACCCACTTGGCAAGATTATTCAATTTTTTTCTTACTTTTCAAAGATTTAATCTGATTGTAAAATTAAATAGATGTTCCTCATATGATTAGGATTATCATGAATATGGCATTGTTAATTGGTTATAAGTTAATAGTCAAACTTGGTAAGTTTTAAATTTAATTTTGGGCTTCTTTGATTAGAGATAGTGAAATCACGATCTAACAATACGTATAAAAAGTATATACCTAAATGTGTTGGCCATAAATTCCATCTTCATATTACATATACATACTAGGGATAATTCGTGCCTAAAGGCACGATGCAACTAAAAAAAATCAAACATTGAATTTGAACCCGAAATAATCAAGCACTGAACTCAGATACGTACTAAACTGAAAGCATAAACTCACTCTATATTACGTGTCTGAAGGCACTGTATATAGTTCTTAAGCACAAAATAATCAAACAATGAATATAAACATGCATTAAACTAAAAATCATTTGATCATTTTTAACTAAAATAATCCTCGATTAAAGATTACTCTTAGCAAATCCTCCAACCAAGGACTAAACGAAACCAAACAACAACAACAAAAGTATACCAAGAATTCATCACGAACAATACAAAAGAAAAGTCAAACAAAACATTGTCAACAATACAACTCTTCAATAGAAAATATATTTGTAGATTCACATGTAGCTTTGTATCAAGAAAATGGACTTGTATCTAGAAAATTTTCGAAATAGCTTCCCACCTAAAAATGAACACCTGTTTTAAGCCATACCATTTGTATCATCTAATAGAAGCAATGTTATTAGAACCGGACCGGACATTGAACCGGCGGAGGGACTGGGTCAATGGTTCAATGGTTCAACCGGTGGTTCAACTGGTCGGACCGGTCATATAATAAAAAAAATAAAAAAATTATAAAATATAATAATTTAGCCAAAAAATATAAAATATGTTCACAATACATACAATTTTTCATACCAATCATAAAATTCACAATCACAATAAAAATAAAATTCACAAAGTAGTATTCTAAATTTCTAATTTGAAGATTTTATTCAATTTGGGGGGGTGTGATTGACAATTACTGACCTACTAACTCTAGTTACCTATTTGGTGCACTGACTGACTGCATTTTGCATTTATGTGTGTTGATTGTGTGTATACTACATTGACTCGGTGACTGGGAGAAGAAGAGCAAAAGAGGAGAAGAATTGATTGCTCGCTGGTGAGGCGCCTCTCTGTCCACTGGCCGATGATTTGACGGTTAATCGAAAAATCAACAATCCTTTGCATGCACCGTTGCAATGAATATTTTCTCCATACCCATCTCTCTCTCTCTCTGCAAATATCTATATCTATCTATATATATAACAGGTTCTTCCTTTGCCAAAACTCCATTTATGAGGCTGTGATGATGATGATTTCAAACAAAATCAGGGTTGTGATGATGATGATCCTTTGTATGCACAGTTGCTGTTTGCTTGTGTTCTGCGATTTGGGGAAAAAACTTCAAGCCGTCCGGTTTTTAAAAACTGGCCGGTTCACGGTTTTTACCAAAAATCGGCCGATTTTCCGATTTTTAGCCGGTTTACTTCCTTATGCGGTCCAATTAGAGAACCGGACCGACTAAGATCCCGGTTCAAGGTTGAACCGGTCCGACCGGCCGGTCCGATCCGGTTCTGATAACACTGAATAGAAGTTCTATCCTTTTCCATGCTCTACTGATATGTGATTTTAAGTGGGGCTTTGGGTAGTTCTGGCTTAAAAAACCATGTGCTTGGTTTTCTAGTAACATTGGATTTATAACTTAATGATCTATGACTAAACATTCTAATAGTTTATAATCTAATTTGGTGTAATCTTCTAATGAAATTACTATTCTTCAAATCCCACCTATTAGGCTGCCCTGTGGTTTCCATGGATCCAGAGCACAACAGATATATCCTCTTGAATGAAGCAAAAGGTCTTGTACCTGGCTATCCACAGTCCATGCTTGACATCTTAGGGGAATGCAACATTGCAGCTATTCATGGTTCCACTCAGGAAAACATGAGAGGCTCCTTGCTTGCTCTTGTTTGCCCCACCATGATCAGAGACCAACTTCAGCCAAAAATAGATGAATTCATGAGATCCCACCTACGCAACTGGGACAACAAAGTCATTGACATTCGAGAAAAAACCAAAGAGGTTTGTGTGGAGTAATAAAAAACACATGGTTATATACCACTGTTAAAACACCACTGTTAAATACCACTGCCTAAAAAATTGCAGCAAAACCCGAAAAAAATGGAGCTGAATTGCCTCAATTCGGCGAAGAAAATGAACCCCACCACCGCCACCCACTTCATACAAAACAGTCACCACCCAAACCCTCTCTGCCACCCATTCCACCGACAACAAAAAAATCATCCACCACAACCAATAACTCCACCCAACATTACCTAATGAGAGAAGGAAATAGAGATAACTCCACCCAAATTCAACCACGTTAATGGTGAACCACTGATTCAACCACAAAACATCTCAAATCAACCATTAATCTAATTTCCATCCCATCCAAATTCAACCATAATTTTTGCTTGAGGCCAAATTGCAGACGTGGCAGCCAAAATTTCTACAAAAAACACAAATAAAACGAAGACCCACCAAAGATTTGACACATTAATTCCCAAAAATAGAAAAAAATGAATAAAAGCTTCCACGCATATTCCCCAAAAAATAAAATGTCGAGTCAAGATTCACACGTTTTCGTTAAAAATAGAAAGCCCAATTGAACATATGAATATGATTTGGATCGAAAATCAAAATAAAAATCACAAAATCTTACTTCTGAGGTGTCTCTCTTTGGGTGGGCACTCAACATGATTGGTAGCTTTAACGATCACAACATCCACATCCTAATTATAGATAACCCATCCAAAAATCAATGACTTCTCCAAGAATTTTGTGTTAATATATGAAGCATATGTAACTATGAAGAGAGATAGAGAGAGGATAGGGAACCTTGAAATCGCTATTAACGGGGGCAATTGGTCTGAGTGGAGATAAGGAAAATTATTGACTATATTGGACTAAAGAAAAAGTGACTCAGATGGAAGAGTGGAGATAAGGAAAATCACACATTAAAATAAACAAAAAGAGACTCAGATGGAAGAGTGGAGATAAGGAAAATCATTGACTATAATGGACTAAAATAACAGCAACATATCAAAGTTTGGGCAAAGCTATCTATCATACTTTCAAAGTTAGATGAGACAACCTACAAAAATACATCGATTGGCACATACATAGGACGTCACTGTCATGTCGCTGAAGCTGCACTGTCGATGGTCGCTACCCTTTGTGAAGTTCACTGAAAAAATACATAAATTGAATTAGACGAAGTAAGCCAGGGCATAAGAGGCATGATGACTTGACTCTTCAACAAATTCAAACCCAATTTAATCCAAATTGAAGTATCATTGAACCCAACCATAGAAAGTAAAATAAATGTTACTTAATTTGCATATTCAGTAAAATGATTAGAGAAGAGTACACAATGACACACATGGAGAACATATTATCCAATTCATCACTAGTGGCAGTAATTCAGAAATACTAACACACCCCCATAAATTCACTAAATCAAAAAATCAGAAATATTAATTAAATCCACACATGTGTGTGTTTGTTGTTGTGTGTGTGTCTGCTATGTGTGTTTGTTGTGTGTGTGATGCTTTGTGTGTGTGTGTGTGTGTGTGTGTGTTTGCATCCATTTAGTACTTGGAAAACCCCAAAACTCATCAAAAAGCAAGATAGTCCACTAAACAAACCAACAATTAAATAATTGAACAATTAAAGCTAATTTAAGCTATCACATAATTTAAACTACCCCATAATAATTTTAACTAATTAAAGCTAATTGAACAATTTTTTTTGTATTCGATTATACGTGTTTGTCAACGAACCTTGGGACTACTGTTCCAACACTATAATTTCCCAAAGCCTACCTTAAATCTGTCTCGCCACAATCTCCATTTCTTATAACTGGAAGAGATTTGCTAAGAAAGGGCTAAATAAGTGATTCGGTAAGTAACCAAAATTATTTGATTTAGGGCAGGCTTAACTTACACGTTAGTAGCGATGATTAGTGTTACATCTCCCTATCATCTGTAAAACTCACACAAACTTCTAACACTCAATTGGGATCTTATGGAAGAGTGTGCCATTATTTAGGCCTCAGTAAGAATATTTAGCCTCACTTATTATATGTTATTTTGTTCAGAGAACAGGTAATCAGACCCTTCTCTTATGATCATCATTGTTTTAAGCATACCATTACTTTGCCCCAGTAAGAATGCGCCATCATTCAACAGCAGTATGTGCAAAACTATGGTATTCTATGTTCTCTTGTTAAGAAAATTACTAATCACCTTCAATGATCATGATTGTTTTCCTCTCTTCAGCTCTACTACATGCATGATTAGCCAGGTTCCTTGCTCCTAGATTCTGTGGAGAATTAAAGCATTGATGTGTCTAGTAACTAATTCCATTTTAAAACATGAAACTTGTATCCATTTTCAAAGACTATGGTACACACAACATAGTAACAAAACTCATGCATTAATTAATTTGGTATAAACTGCACAACTTATAGGTACATCCTCAACTCAAAAAATAATCTTACCTCTTTTCTTCGATCACGATTCCTTTTAATTTCATGAAATGGATCTGTGAAAAGTAAAACACACTTGTTATCTAGCTTTTAAAGAGTGAAATATAAACAGTTAAAGGGACCATAAAGTCAATATCTGCAGTACAGTGTGTGAACATCATAGGAAATTTTACTCTGAGGATCCCACAACAATTCTAAGCACCAAAACCTTGTTTTGTTAGAAAGGATAAGTTTCCAATAAGCACCAAATTTTTTTGTACCACTCTTTGATAGAAATCGGATTATATTTCGTTATTGAAGGTGTAGACGTAGGGATTAGGAGTTATTTGTCATTTTATTTTTCAGGGACTTAGTTGTCATTTTGATTATTTATTTATTTTAGGGTTTGTGATCTCCTTATATATATAGGATTTGTGAACTCCTTATATATATAGAGGATCCATATTTGTTGGAGACTTACTTTTGATTATTATTGATTATTGATATTGAATCCTTCTTTTTCAAATTCTCTCTCTATTTTCATCATCTTCTTCTTCTTTTCTCATCCCCTTCTTCTTCCCTTCTCATCCCTAATTATTCTTTAATACGATCTACATCAATTTAGTATTAGAGCCCAACTTCGATTCGTACAAATCACAAAAATATCAGCAACACTGTTCATCAGAAAAAAGCTGTTCGCAAAATCACTGTTCACGCGCATTGTTCACGTGTTGTTTATGTGCATTGTTCATGCGTACTGTTCATCGTGTACACTATTTATTATTCACATGATACTGTTCATCGCGCTGAGGAAAAAATAGAAATCAGAGGGAAAAAATATTGTTCATCCGCGTACTATTCATCGTAGTACTGTGCATTGTTCACCTCAAAACTGTTCATTGGCACTGTTCACCTTGATTGTTCATCGTAGTACTGTGCATCGATGACACTGTTCATCGAGCTGGCCAACATCCCACTGTCCAGGTAAAAAAAATCAAAAAAAAAAAAAAATTGTTCATCGGTGACACTGTTCCAGCCAACATCCCACTGTCCAAAAAAAAAATTTAGAAATTTCAGAATCACCCCATAAGTTCCATAAAATTACAGAAACACCATACAGAAGCTCCAGAATTACAGAAACATCCCATGCAGATTCAAACAATTATAGAAACATCACCCAGAAGCTCCAAAATTGTAGAAACATTCTTAACAGATTCAGACAATTACAGAAACGTCACCCAGAAGTTCCAAAAAATACAGAAACACCCCAAAAAGTTCTAGAATTGGTCGGATCATCCTTTAAATTGTCAAGTAACCACTTAGAGTTGAATCTAACACCAGGTACGAGTTCTTTTCGTTGGGAATTGGTGACTAATATTTATATTTGTTGGTAAGTAAAAAAAAATACCTAAACTTTCTTTGTTTGTTGTTCCCACACTTCATCTTCATAACTTTCTTTGTTTGGTTGGTCCCACACACCACCTTCATAACCTTCTTTGTTTGTTGTTCCCACACACCACCTTCATAACTTAGCTTGCCCAATTTCTTATTAAACTCACTATTGCTTGTCTCACGTTTCTTTTAATCTCTTTATAATAAGTTTGTTCTTATGTGTGGCCATTCGCATTGATTTATAGTTTTATTACTTGGTTTAATTTTTAGTCTAGTCGGCATTTTACATTAGCCCAAAATTTTACATTACATTCACTATGACCCTTCATGAGCTTTCCGGGTTCAATACTGCACTAGAACAAAATTTTGAGACCCTCACCATTGATATGACCAACACTAAACAATCAGTCGACTTGTTACGTGAGGAAGTTAAAAGAATGAGCCAACAACTTTCTCAAGTTGCTACTCAACTAGCTCAATTGACTAAGTTCATGGAAAAACAACCAACAGAGCATGACCAGGATGAGTCACAAGTTTCACCTAAGTTCAGGCAGACACACCATGTTAGACACATGTTTCTCCCGATAGATCCTATTAACTCATGTCAAAGTGTCCTACCCACCCCGCAGGTAGCTCAGGGGAGCGAGTTTAGTGTCCAGATAGGAGGCCACCTCCTAATACCACTTTTGGACGAAATGTAGGTCGTAAGAATTTTTAGGAGGATCCCGCTAAGGTAGTCATGTTTGACTATTCCGCGGAGGGTGACATGGATGGGTATCGTGAGCCCTTCCGACCACGTGAAAGATACCATAGGTCTCCCCCTCCATATCATAATTCTCGACATAGGCATGTCCATGAAGAATCTAGGGATATCACACAAAGAGTCAAAGTGGATGCTCCTAGTTTTGATGGTAGGTTAGATCCTATTGTTTTCTTAGATTGGTTGGATGAAATGGATGACTATTTTGATTGGTATGATATGTCTGACAGCCATCAGGTTCATTTTTCCAAAATAAAACTCGTTGGTTCGGCTAAGAGATATTGGAAGGGAGTCCAACGAGACCAAGAACACTTAGAGGGACAACCCATTACTTTATGGATGAGATGAAACAAAAATTGCGAGATAAATATCTCCCTAGTTACTATAAGCGTCAACTCTTGGACAAGTGGATGAACTTGCATCAATTGACCTCGAGTGTGACTGATTACCTAGCTCGATTTGAAGAGCTCTTTCTAATATGTGTCATAAAGGAAGAGTTTTGGGTAACAGTTACAAAATTTGTTAATGGCTTGAGACCTGAGATTAAGAGAGAGATTAGCGTATACTTTCCTGAAATGGTTGAGGAAGCATATTATAAAGCCTTAGAGATTGAACAATACTTTAGGCCACCCTTTCAGCGTCGCATGCCTTCTCAAACCAGCGAATCTCAACCATTAAGGTCAGTCCCATTTGATAAGTTTCGAGGCATCACCTTGTCAAGACCTGTCACATCTAGGGGTAACACTTACCCCAACTTGAGAGGTAATACTACTAGGGGTTGAGATTCTACACTCACGGCTTCTCGCTAGGACAGTTCTTCCATAGAGTGTCATTGTTGTCATGGCAAGGGTCATATTGCTTCACAGTGCCCTCAGCGTACCTTGACCATTGACCATGGGTTAGGGAATTCACTTGACAGAGAGGACGTTGACCAAGAAGTTGACCCTTTAGATGAAGAACCCCTAGAGTTACTAGATGAAGGTGAGGAAGAATGGTAGAACGATGACACTTGTGTCAATGTGATGCGATGCATCTTATCTACCCCTTTAGACAACGAAGCATGAAAACGCACCTACAATTTCCACACTCTAGTTCGATGTGGGGGTCAAGTTTGCAAGGTCGTCATTGATGGGGGAAGTTCATTGAATGTCATCTCTAAATCGGTTGTAGCTCAGTTGCAGCTTAAGCCAGAGACACACCCATAACCTTACAAGGTTGCATGGGTTGACAAGACCTCCTTACCAGTCTCACAGAGATATTTGGTCCCCATTCAAATGGGTGACTATTCAGATCATATATGGTGTGATGTCTTACCCATGGATGTCGCTCATGTCTTATTAGGTCGCCATGGCTGTTTGATCTAGATGTGACAAATTATGGGAGAGAAAATACCTATGTTTTTAAGCACAATGGGAAAATCATCAAGTTAAAACCTGCAAAACCCTCAGAAAGTAATAATTCAAAGCATAGGTCATCTTCCCAAATAACTCACAAGCAAGACCTTCACATCTTGACCCATAGGAAATTTGAAAAAAAAAAGAGTCTGGTGTAGTGGTAGCTCTAGTTGTCAAAGAAATTTCTCAGAGTCCTTTGGAATCTAAGGACGATCTTTTGCCTGAGGTTGATAGTCTATTGAGAGAGTTCCACAATGTGATCCCTGAGGAACTACCCGATGAGTTGCCACCAATGAGAGATGTTCAACATGCTATTGACTTAGTTTCAAGATCTCAGTTGTCTAATCTTCCCCATTATCGTATGAATCCCACAGAACATGCTGAACTCCAAAGGCAAGTAGAGAGACTTTTGCAATAGGGGTCTGTTCGTCATAGTCTTAGTCCATGTGTTGTTCCTGCTTTCGGTCATTAACAAAATCACAGTCAAGTATCGATTTCCTACACCGAGACTTGAAGATATGCTTGACCTTTTGGTCAGTGCACTTTGGTTCTCCAAAATAGATTTGCGCAGTGGTTATCATCCAATCCGAATTAAACTAGGAGATGAATGGAAAACCGTCTTTAAAACCCAAGATGGACTTTATGAGTGGTTAGTCATGCCTTTTGAATTGTCTAATGCACCTAGTACATTTATGAGGGTTATGACTCAAATATTGCGTCCTTTCCTGGAAAAATTTGTGGTGGTCTATTTTGGTGATATCTTGAACTACATTCGGTCTAAAAAAGAGCACTTAGATCATCTTCGACAGGTTTTTCAGACATTACATGCGGAAAAATTCTATGCAAACCTTAAGAAATGCTCCTTTATGCAATCTCAAGTGCTTTTTCTTGGATTTTTTATTTCTGCGCAAGGTATTACAGCTGACCCAGAGAAAATTCATGCTATTAGGAATTGGCCAGTGCCATAAACAATTTCTGAGGTTCGAAGTTTTCATGGTTTGGCCCCCTTCTATAGACGATTTATTAAGGGGTTTAGTTCCATTATGGCTCATATCACAAAGTGCATGAAAAAAGGGGAATTTCAATGGACTCTTGTTGTAACTAGAGCCTTTCAAGAAGTTAAGCACAAGATGACAGAGGCACCTGTCCTTCGACACCCTGATTTTTCTAAAGTGTTTGAGATTGTCTGTGATGCATCTGGTGTAGGGATAGGTGGAGTTTTGAGTCAAGAGGGTCATCCTATTGCTTACTTCAGTGAAAAATTCAATGAAGCTAAACAACAATATTCTACATATGACAAAGAGTTCTACGTTGTGGTACAAGTTCTCCGCCAGTGGAGGTATTATCTATTGCTATCTGAGTTTGTGTTATATTTTATCATCAGGCATTGAAATACCTTCATTCCCAGAGAAAATTGAGTGTTAGGCATGTTGGTGGGTTGAGTTCCTTCAGGAGTACACTTTTGTTCTTCACCACCGAGCGGGCATTGAAAACAAGCTTGCGGATGCTCTTTGTCGTGTAGTTGCTGTTTTACAGACTATGAGTGTCCATGTGATCCGCTTTGATAGGATTAGAGATGATTATGCCTCGTCCTGACTTTAGTATAATTTTTCAGGATGTTCAGGCTGGTAACTATCATGATTACATTGACTTTCTCCTTAGATATGGTTATTTGTTTAGAGGGTCGCGCTTATGTAATCCCCGTACTTCACTTAGGGATTTCTTGATTTGGAAATTACATGTGGGAGGTCTGGCAGGTCACTTTGGTAGGGATAAGACATTTGCACTTGTTGAGGATAGGTTTTATTGGCCCACTTTGAGGCGTGGCATTATTAAGATAGTGTCGCACTTGTCAGTTAGCAAAGGCTAGGAAACAAAACACTGGATTGTACACAACATTGCCAGTTCCACACACACCATGGAGAGATCTTAGTATGGACTTTGTCTTAGGATTGCCT
This sequence comes from Ilex asprella, assembly GCA_023539305.1. NCBI lineage: Eukaryota > Viridiplantae > Streptophyta > Magnoliopsida > Aquifoliales > Aquifoliaceae > Ilex > Ilex asprella. The sequence goes on from CM042188.1 coordinate 5,103,844, forward strand.
AAAACAGCTCGTAATCATGATTCCATTCTAGTTGTTGTGGATAGGTTTTCTAAGATGGCCCATTTCATTCCTTGCACTAAGTCTACTGATACCTCACATATAGCAAAGTTAATTTTTAGAGAGGTCGTTCGACTACATGGGTTGCCTATTTCCATTGTGTCTGATAGGGATGTCAAGTTTGTGCGTTATTTTTGGAAGACACTTTGGAAACTCTTTGGGACTAGTCTTAAGTTTTCATTTGCCTTTCATCCCCAAACTGATGGTCAAACTGAGGTTGTTAATCGTAGTTTGAGAGATTTACTTAGGTGTCTAGTGGGTGAGAAGATGGGAAATTGGGTTTTGTTGTTGTCTGCTGCTGAATTTACCTATAACAACTTCGTCAACAAGTCGACTGGTAGATCTCCTTTTGAGATTATTTATGGTCATTCCCCTAGACAACCTATTGACTTATTACCTTTACCTCCTAATTCCCGCCCTTCGCACTCAGCCGAAGCTTTTGCCCAGCATATTCATGACTTGGATGCCGACATAAGACAGATAATTACATTAAGTAATGAGAATTATAAATTGGCTGCAGATATTCACCGTAGGAATAAAGAATTTACTGTGGAAGTTATGTCATGGTTCGTGTGTGTCCTGAACATTACCCTAAAAATTCTTTCAAAAAGTTACATGCTCGAGCCACTGGCCCTTTTCGTATTCTTCGTAAGCATGGACCTAATGCATATCACCTTGAGTTACCTTCGAATATGATTATTAGTCATATTTTCAATGATGAGGACTTGTTTCCTTATCATGGTACTTTTGAGCCTTCTATGTTGCCAGCAGGTTTTTCTATAGGTGGAGTTGCTTCATCATCAGTATCACCTACAGTTCCTATTCTTCTACCGTTTCCCCCACAGCTACTTGACGAGATTGCAGATATACTTGATGATCAAATTGTGGGTTCCTCGGATGGAGGATATCGTTGTTATCTTGTTCGGTGGAACGATCGTCTAGAGACTGATGATTCATGGATTACTGAGGAGGAGTTTCATCGGCTTGACCCTGATCTTCTAGAGCATTATCATGATCGTATCTCTCCGGAGGCGAGTTCTTTTCAGCCGGGGGAAAATGATAGGAATCGGATTATATTTCGTTATAGTAGGCGTAAACGTAGGGATTAGGAGTTATTTGTCATTTTATTTTTCAGGGACTTAGTTGTTTTATTGATTATTTATTTATTTTAGGATTTGTGATCTCCTTAAATATATAGGATTTGTGAACTACTTATATATATAGGGGATCCATATTTGCTGGAGACTACTTTTGATTATTAATGATTATTGATATTGAATCCTTCTTTTTCAAATTCTCTCTCTATTCTCATCTCCTTCTTCTTCTTTTCTCATCTCCTTCTTCTTCTCTTCTCATCCCTAATTATTCCTTAATACGATCTACATCACTCTTTCTCTATTATCAACCAAAGAGGAGTATAATTAAAGACTTCCTAAGGATTATTATAGTGTCGGTAGAATAAATAAAAAAATTAGTATAATCAACCAAAGAGGAGTTCTGGGATGACCATCCTGCATATTGATTCCAAATTTTAGAAAGAGTGGTACAAAGGTTACCTGAGATTCTGGCATCAAGCCCCCAAGATCCATTTTAAAAGTTCCATGCTTTACTGATTTTTCGGTTATGACCCACAACCTGCAAAAAATGAAAGAAAACGCTAAGCATTTGGAAGTAGCAAGAGCCAAAACAGATATGTGTGTGTGGCTGTTTTTTTTTTTTTTAACAGGTGTGGTTGTGATTCAGAGGCATTTGATCGAACAACTTTTGGGCAGAAGAGCAAAACCAACCCAAACAAATAGAGGCAGGAAAACAGACAGAATAGAGACATAATAAAACCCACCTGTTAAAAAAAAGTCACACCACAATTCAGAGGCACACTTAAAATTCAAATACACTGAGTAAAAAAGCCAAAACACCGACAAATCCTTGCTCCTGCAAATATTTTTCGTCTTTGTTGTTCCCAGCAACACTGACGAATCCTTGCTCCTGCAAATATTCAATATACACATAAACATACTATTACAACTGCATAACGACTTTTGGGGGAAGTGAATCATACCTCATAGAGCGAGTGTCAAAGAGCGACAACCTGTTTTCGATATGATTTTGGGGAAAGTGACGCTTAAGAGAGAAGAGACTGAGATGAGAGTAAAGAGGGAGGAGGTGAGAGAGAGAGAGGACAGGGCTGAATGTAGGGAGTTGTTGCTCTGTGTTTGCAGGGAGCCGTTGGGTTGGCTTGTGTTGGGTTGGATGTGATGGTTGGATTGAGTTGGATGGGATGGTTTGGGGAGGGGGAAATATAGTGGTATAAAATATGGAAGTTGAATCTTATCCCACTATATTCCCCCCCCCAAAACCATCCCATCACATCCAACCCAATGACTCCCTCTATTCATCCCTGTCCTCTCTCTCTCTCTCACCTCCCTCCCTCTTTACTCTCATCTCAGTCTCTTCTCTCTTAGGCGGTCAATCACTTTCCCCAAAATCATGCCGAAAACAGGCTATCGTTCTTTGACACTCACTCTGTAAGGTATGATTCACTTCCCCCAAAAGTCACTATGGAGTTGTAATAGTATGTTTGTGTGTGTGTGTGTTGAATATTTGCTGGAGCAAGGATTCGTCGGTGTTTTGGTTCTTTTACTGAGTGTATTTGAATTTTAAGTGTGCCTCTGAATTGTGGTGACTTTTTTTTAACAGGTGGGTTTTATTCTATCTCTATTATATCTGTCTCCCTGCCTCTATTTGTTTGGGTTGGTTTTGCTCTTCTTCCCACAAACTGTTCGATCAAATGCCTCTGAATCACAACCACACCTGTTAAAAAAAAAATCACAGCCACACACACACATCTGTTTTGGCTCTTGCTACTTTCAAATACTTAGCGTTTTCTTTCATTTCTGCAGGTTGTGGGTCAAAACAGAAAAATAAGTAAAGCATGGGACTTTTAAAATGGGTCTTGGGGGCTTGATGCCAGAATCTCAAGTAACCTTTGTACCACTCTTTCTAAAATTTGGAACCAATATGCAGGATGGTCATCCCAGAACTCCTCTTTGGTTAATTATACTAAATTTTTTATTTAATCTACCGACACTATAACAATCCTTAGTAATCATATGGTCACAAATATTCATTGCCTACCACCCCCACCCCCATGGTCTCTATCACTCCGCCATCACATGTGGGTGGTTGTTGTTTAGAATTGAAGTATTATTTTAATAGTAATGTAGTATGTGTTTTGTAATTTTGCATTATTGTTTTTTCTTATCCAGTTTGTGCATTTCTCATAAAATTTTATCACACAAATAATACTAAAAATAACATTATTTTTAATTTACTGACCTAATTTATTTGCCCAATCATTCGTTTTGGTAAATCAATAGTGGTCTCCAATTTTAATTTGGATTTGCTATCAAATCATCCGTACATTATGATTGCTTAAATTGAATTGTTATATGAAGTTGAAAAGAAATGGAAGGAAATGTTTCTTATCTTTGAAAATGGATCTAAGTAAGGCTTATGATTGGATAGAATGGTGGTTTCTTGTGGCAATAATGGTTAGACTTGTGTTTGACATTCACTGGATACAATTGATCATAAAATGTGTAACTTTGGTTTCTTATGCAATTAGAATGATTGGAGATCAGATGAGCTATTTTTATCCACATCGAGGGGTTAAGGTAAGGTGATCCATTGCCTTCCTATTCATTCTTATTGTGTTCTAAGGGGATTTCAGCTCTATTAAAGAAAAAAAGAGGATAGAGGAGGCATCCAAGGTTTATCGGCTGGGCGGAGAGGTCCTTATTTTACTCATCTACTCTTTGTCAATGATAGCTTATTCTTTGCTAAAGCAAATAAGATAAATGCACAAAATATCAAGAATTGTTTATTTATTTCTTTCTGAAAGGTCAAACTATCAAGATGTCCAAACTAGAGGTAATGTTTTCAGATAATGTTTCTCTTGTTGAGAGACATTCTGTTTTGGAGTTGCCACCTTTTAAAGTTGTTGTAAGCCATGAGAAATACTTAGGTTTACCTTTAGTGTTGGGGAAAACAAAGAAGCACATGTTTGAAAATATTAAGCAGCGGGTTTGGGTTAAAGTTCAAGGATGACAAAGTAAGCTTCTATCTCGGGTAGGTAAGGAAGTTTTAATAAAATCTATGACTCGGGCGATTCCCACTTACCCTATGCCTTGTTTCAAACTTCCAGTGTCCTTTTGTTTCGAAATAAATAGTATGATGTCTAATTTTTTGTGGGGTCAAATAGATGAAGGTAAGAAAATCCATTGGATTTCTTGGAAGAAGTTGTGTTTATCAAAGTGTAAAGGTGGGATGGGCTTTAGTGATACTGAGGTTTTTAATATTTCTTTATTGGCGAAGAAATATTAGAGGCTTGTTTAGAATCTTGATTCATTATTATTACAAGTTATTAAGGCTAAATACTTTCCTTCTTCTTCTTTGATGGAGGCTAAAATTGACTCTAATCCTTCGTATTCTTGGAGGAGTATATTAGCCTCGAGACATGTTGTGGAGGCATGATTGCGGTGGAGAATTAGCAATGGTCAAAATGTAAGAGTAACGCTTGATAGGTGGATTCTAAGACCATATACTTCCAAAGTTATTAGTCAGTTGTCAGATCTCAAAGATGATACAAGAGTGAGTTATTTTGTCCATACTATGACTCAAAGTTGGAATATCGAATTGCTTCGTCAACATTTCTTGGATTTTGAAGTTAATGATATCCTATCTATCCCATTATGTCCACATCTACTGGAAGATCGTCTAAGGGGACAGACATTATAGGAATTTCAGGAATTTTTCGGTATGTAGTCATATTATCTTGCTATTGAACAAAATTTGGTTGGTGTTCAACATAATTCGGCTGTACAAGCAGCCTTTAGTTCTTGTGGATGCTCAAGAGTAGAAGTGGTGCTATGGAATCATGAAAGACATTTTTTAGCAGACTTTAGTCATTAACTAGCTGGACAACTAAGTGCTAACATTGTTGAGGCTTTGCCTGCTTTTACTGTAGTTCACTTAGGCTAGAAACTTGGTTGTAAGTGGATTGATTTAGAAAGAGATTCCAAATTTGCTATTGATGCTATTCAGAAGAATTAGTTGGAGTTATCGAAGATAGGAAACTTTGGGGAGCAGATTCAAGTTTATGGATCCACTTTTTTAGTCGTTTTCAGTATCTTGGATTCGTAGAGAAGGAAATGAAGTCACTAATTATCTTACTAAATTTGTTGTGAATTGTAGTTTTCAAACTTTATGGATGGAATGACCAAAAAGCAAAAAACTTTATGGATGGAGGGAGAAGTTCCTTCATTTCTTTTGTCTTCCCTCCATAAAGATTAATCCTTTCTAGTTAATGAAATATATATCGTTGTTTTTGTTAAACAATCAAGAGCTATACAAGAAATAGGAAAAGATGTGGCTGGGGTTTCATTGATACTGCATAATTCAATTGAATACAAAAGAAGTATTTTAACCTAAATACAAAGAGACTATATATAGGCTAAACAAAAGAATAAAATAAAAGACTATTCTACCCTTAATAATTAAAATAACCCTATATTTCTTAACATCTCCCCTCAAACTCACGATACGGCAGCTACAAGCATCGAGAGTTTGCCAACTAGAAAACGAAAACGGGAAATAGAATGCGACTTGGTAAAGAAATCTGCAATCTGCAAAGAAGAAAAAACAAAGGGCAAAGTAATGGTGTCATGCTTGAGATGATGACGAGTAAGGTGACAGCCGATCTCAATGTGCTTAGTTTGTTCATGAAAAATCGAGTTGTGAGCAATCTGAATAGAACTCTGGTTGTCACAATACATAGGAGTGGGATGAGAAAGAGAAACTCTCATATCTGCAAGTAACCAATGTAACCAAACAATCTCTTTGGTAGTAGATGTCATAGCACGATATTCTGCTTCGGTTGAAGATTGAGAAACAATAGATTATTTCTTGCTCTTCCAAGAAATATGAGAATCACCCAAAAAAATACAGAAACCAGTAACAAACTTGCGATCTGTGGGATCACTGCCATGATCAGCATCAGAGTATGCACGCAGCTCCAAGGAAGAGGTGGATGGAAGTAAAAGACTCTGAAAGACTGTACCCCAAAGATACCGTAAAATAGGAAGAACAGTTGCCCAATGAACTATAGTAGGAGAAGAAACAAACTGACTAACAACATGAACAACATATGCAATATCTGGACAAGTAATAATGAGATATACCAAGCTCCCAACAATAGTACGGTATAAAGTAGGATCTGACAAAGGTAAACCATCAGAAGAAGAATATTTGCGTTAACCTCAATGGGAGTATCTACAGTCTTATTATCAGTAAGTCTAGCCCGCTCAAGAATATCTGCAACATATTTCGACTGAGAAAGAAGATAACCTCTAGGTGAGTGGGCTACCTCAATGCCCAAGAAATATCGTAGAGAACCCAAATCCTTCATTTCAAACTGTCTAGCTAACTCTGTCTTCAAAACTGAAATACCATCAATATCATCACCAGTAATAATCATATCATCAACATATAAAGACAGAATGATACGACCTGCATCAGTGCACTTAACAAAAATAGCAAAATCATGTCTGCTAGAAGCAAAACCAAGGGAAGAGATCACAACAGAAAATTTCTCAAACCAAACACAGGTGCTTGTTTGAGACCATATAACGCTTTCTTGAGCTTGCAAACATACCCAAAATCATGTAAAACACTAGGAGGGGGCGCCATATAAACTTCTTCTTGAAGATCTCCATTCAAGAAGGCATTTTTAACATTAAACTGAGAGATATGCCACTGACGAACTGAAGCAACTGCAATAAGAGTACGAATAGTAGTCATTTTTGCAACAGGAGCAAATGTCTCCTCATAATCCATACCATACTATTGAGAATATCCTTTTGCAACCAACCTAGTTTTGTATCGCTCAACAGATCCATCAGAATTAGTCTTGATCTTATACACCCAACGATAACTAACAATACTCTTACTAGGAGGCAGAGGAACCAAATCTCAAGTACCTGTCTTATGCAAAGTAGAAAGTTCCCATCTATAGCTTATTGCCAACGAGAATCAAGAATTGCCTCTTTATAGGAAGAGGGTTCAGAGAGACAATAGAAGCTAAAAAGGAAGTAAAAGATGAAGAATAACAAGAATAAACAAAATCTGGTAACTTTGTGGACTTACGAATGCGTATGGATTGACGTAGAGGTGGATCCACAATCTCAGACGGAGCTTGAGAGACCATAGGAGAAGAGGGAGCTTCAGGTGTGTTGGAGAGTAAAGTGTCAGTACCTGCAGAATGATTAGTACGAATTGAAGTACTAGAAACCTGAGATGACAAACTATCAGAATCCTCAGAAAAAGGATCTATACGAATAAGATCAGATCTAGTCAAGCTATGAGCAGTGGATGGAATAGAAAAGAAATGTATATGCTCTAGAAAAACAACATGACGAGACACATAAAGTTTCTGAGTTATTGGATTAAAACAACGATACCCCTTTTTACCTTCACCATAACCAAGAAAAACACAAATAGCAGATCAAGAGGACACCTTGCTACGTTCTACATGAGGACAAAGAACGAAACAAGTACAACCAAAAACTCTAAAGAATGAATAATCAGGGGCATACCCATATAACTTTTCAAAAGGAGAAACACCTGAAATATGAGAAGATGGAATTGTATTAATCAAACATATAGCAGTAAGAACAGCTTCACCCCAAAACATACTAGGAACAAAAGCAGACAACAAGAGAGAACAAGCAGTTTCAACAATCTGTCTATGTTTTCTTTCAGCAACACCATTTTGCTCAGGAGTATCTGTACACAAAGTTTGGTAAATAGTTTCATCTAAGGCAAGCAAGTCACAAAATTCATTAGAAGTGTATTCTCCACCCAAATCACACCTAAAACATTTGATAACAGCAGAATGTTGAGTTTTGACAAGAGCTCGAAATGTTGTATATATTTCAAAGGATTCAGAACGATGTTTCATTAAATAAATCCAACAATAACGAGTATGATCATCAATAAAAGAAACATAATATCGAAACCCTCCTTTTGTGGCAACAGGAGAAGGTCCCCATACATCAGAATGAATCAAATCAAATGGAGAAGAAGAAACAGAAATACTTTGATTAAAAGGTAAAGCTGAAAATTTTGTCAGTTTACATCCACTACAATAAAAAATATCACAAGTTTGCAAATTTCCTAAGGCCCTTGTGGATGCCAAAAATCTCAAAGGAGAAGACGAAACATGACCTAAACGAGAATGCCATAAATAAAAACTAGAAGAAGAAGAACTCAAACGAAAAGAAGATAAATCAACTAGAGTAGCAGCAACAGCAGCAGCAACTGAAACTTTTAACTCATCCAAAATATATAGTCCCTCCTTCCTACGGCCTGTCCCAATCAGCTTCTGAGACTTCAGATCCTGCACATAAGAAGAAGAAGAGAAAAATGTGACTAAATTACTAGAATCACATAACTGACCAACAGAAGGAAGATTTAATGTGAGTTTCGAAATATGATAAACATTAGGGAGAAACAAGTGAGATGTGACAACATAACCAACACCTGCTAAAGGCATAGGAGTTCCATCAGCAGTCATAACAGGAATAGAAGACGAAGGAGACACAGAAACAAAAGATGAAAAATCTGGAGACATATGATGTGAAGCACCAGAATCCAAGACCCATACAGAATGTGACATACCTGAAGAACTCTGAGGCAACTGACCTACGGAAGAAAAAACAGACATAGCTTGTGGCTATAAGGAGAGAAACTTCTGAAATTGCTCAGTCATAGTACTAAGATCGGTGAAAGGACCTGATGAAACTGCTGCTGCAGTATTAGACTGTGGTGGTCTGTAACCCTGAGGTGGTCTATGAACATTAGACTGTGACTGGTTGCCAGGCTTCCAAGCTTGAGATTGCTGTTGCGATTGATTCTGTTGTCTCAACTTAGGACATTGAGCCTTCCAATGACCTTTCTACTTACAGAAACTGCACTCGTCGAAGGCAACCCTTGTGTAAGACTTATTCTGATTATTAGAAAATGGCTTAGAAGGTACTGCTAACACAGAAAGATTAGAAGTAGAAAGAGTTCCCTTTTCAGAATAAGATTTAAGACGTATTTCTTCAGTCAATAATTCACGGACAACTGAGTCAACAGAAGGAAGTGGAGAACGATGCAGAATTGAACCTCTAAGTCCTTCAAAATCACTGCGAAGTGCTGTTAAAAATTGTACCAACCTTTGCTATTCTCTACAATCAATATATGCACCACATGCCTTTAATTCTGCCGATTCTGTAAGAGTCAATTGATCCTAAAGATCTATCATAGCAGAATAAAACTCCTGAATACTCATATTTTTCTGCTGAAGAGCTCGTATGTCCATCTCCAATTGATATTGCTTTGCAAAATTTAATTGAGTGAATAACCTTTGCAGATGATCTCAAACCTCATTTGCTGTCTCATACTTCGCCAACTGTGTACCTATAGAATGCTCAACAGAATTGTTAATCCAAGTAATAATTTTTGCATTGTTTGCTTCCCAGGCACCTATCAACGTAGCATAATCCTCATCAGTATTCTTAGGTTTCACAGAAGTTCCACTAACATATCCCCACATATGTTTACCCTTAAGAAAATTTCTCATCACATAACTCCAATACGAATAATTCTTTCCATCCAACCTCACACTCACAGACTGAAGCGAATCGTCTCTTTCAGTAGCCATAATCAAACAAACAAAGAAAATCAGATTGCAGGAGAAGGGAAAACGAACTACCAGATTGCCCAATTGGAACGAATTGTGTTTGAGATTAAGCCTCGTCTCATGAAACTTAGCTCTGATATCATGTTAAACAATCAAGAGAAATACAAGAAATATGAAAAGAGGAGGCTAGAGTTTCATTGATACTGCATAATTCAATTGAATACAAAAGAAGTGTTTTAACCTAAATACAAAGAGACTATATATTGGCTAAACAAAGGAATAAAATAAAAGACTATTCTACCCTTAATAATTAAAATAACCTTATATTTCTTAACAGTTTTATCCGAGAGAAGTACGATTTTAGGAAAAGCTGTTAGGAATAGAATTATTTTGATGGAACAACTTGGGGTTAACAAAGATAGGAGTAGTCGACCCTTATCTCATTCCTTTCTAAAGTCAGGAATGTAGGGCTTGTGATATAATCTGTCTATACCTCACAAGGTTCAGTCAGATTATTCAGTAAGATATTGTTTGATGTATAAGGCCTCGCTTCACTAACTGAAGTCGGCTCCTTGTGAACTCTGTTAGCTAGGCAAGGCTCCTTTCCCCTCTTAGTAGTTAGTTTGTTCTCTCGGGGGAAAGTCTTACTCTCGTTTAATTCGAACGTAGCTCACAGGATTCAAGGGATTGTAAGGGTGATTTCTAGAGAGAATTACAACGAGGAGAGCTTATGAACAAAAAATGAGCATTGTGGCGGCTTTTCCCACTTATGATCAATGTTCACAAGAGAGAGACAATTTCATGTCTTACAATGTTCAAAAAACATTATTGTCCAAAGGATTTTTTAGGAGGCCTAGACAGAAACCAAACATCCCTAAAGGATGGGACAAGATGATGAAGAAGGCGGCGTTTGATAATGTTTGGAATACACTAAACAAACATTAATTTTTTATTTTTTTTGATAAAATTGTTTTTACTTAAAAAATAATTTGAAATAATTATGAAATGGAACATTAGGTATAGAGACAAGTTTTTTTTATTTTTTTTTTGATAAAATTTTTTTTACTTAAAAAATAATTTGAAATAATTATGAAATAGAACATTAGGTATAGAGACAAGTTATTTTTATTGCTTTTTGATAAAATTGTTTTTACTTAAAAATAATTTGAAATAATTATGAAATAGAATATTAGGTATAGAGACAAGTTTTCAAGCTGTAGCGTCTTGATTCTCTAAATGGTTGGCTGAATAGTCAATTTAAAATGTTGATTTAATTTGTTAACCTAATAAGTTACTGTTTTTGAATTAAATAAAAAATCCCGATTTTATTGGGGCTCAATACCAATTCAATAGTCATAATTAATTAATTCAACAAATCAATTCAACATTTTTAATTCCAAATAACATTTTCTTCTTGCTTATGGCATTGTGATTAAAAAAACTCTAATTAGATTAACAAAAATATGTAATTGAGTGACATTAAAGTTAAACACGAATAACTTAACTTTATTTGGTGAATTTGTTTAATTAGTATTATGATTAAAAAACTCTAGTTTTTTGAGATTTTATAAAATGATTTTTGAGTTAGCTTGATAGAGATATTGATGGCGAACAGTAAACTCAAATCGTTCTAAGTTCGAACTTTGTCAACCCTTTAAAGTCAGGTTATGAAGAATTTATCCTTCATGAATTCCCTAATTTCAGCATGAATAGTATTTGACCAAATTAGAGAAATAATTAGTCAATATACGCATAAATTAACTTAAACACCCCTGACATTTAAAAAAATAAAAAAAAAGTATGAATGATCCGTTGACGGTCACTTTCTATTGCCGTAATCATGAGAGGGTTATTTATGGGACCCTTTATATATGTCGGGGCAAAATTTATTGACAGTTGTATGATAAGACCATGGAATGGTTTTGGCTTTTTGCCCAAGAAAATTTAAATTATGCATATGCAATTATCAAAAGTTTTTTACCTAATGAGCCGTTAAAGTTTTAGAGTCCATTTGTTTAGTAAGATAATGCTAAAAATTACAAGAAAGAGAAAATTTTAAAATTTTACATATCTTTGTTTAACATGAAATAAAAAATAATAAAAAAAATAATTTTCTTCTATGCTTAAATTTTCTCACATTTAACTAACTTTTTTTTCTTACAAAAAACACAAAAAAAAAAAAAAAAACAAGAAAGTTGTGTTCAATGACCTAACTTCCCATTATACCCTTATTTTTTAAAAAAATATTCAGGTAGTTATTAATTTTAAAAAATTTTGTACAAATTAGACAAATCAAATGCATGCATGGAAATATATTTTCTTTCACTTTCTTTTCTTTTACTTCACTTTGTATCTCTTTCATTTTCTATCATCTTTTTCTTACTAACTAAACAGACCCCTAAGGCCATTGAGTTCCATTAAAAAGAAAATTATTTTAATTTTATTTAAACATAAATCACCACAATATATAATTAGGAGATCCACTTGTAAAGAGCCTTTATAAATTAATGGTGGGTAATACATCTTCAAGTGAAATTAAAAAGAATTTAAATTTGTATTTTAGTGATCGATCTTAAATATTTTAAGACTACCTTTATCGAATCAATTATATTTTTTTTCTTGGCTTGATTTATCCTCCCATCTAGTTAAAAAACCTTGAGTCTTGTACAGTATTTTTTTAAAACTTTTTTTTATGATAGATTATTCATGATGAATTTTAATGAAATTAATTATATATAGGTAGAACTTTACTACTTTATCACCAATGATCTATTATTTAAAGAACTTATCCACCTCCAATGATAGATATTCAAATGGTAAAAATATTCATAAATGTAGTAAAAATACACACAAATATAACAAATCATCCACAAAAGTGATAATTTTTTTGTACATAAGAAAAGTGGTAAAAATAATTACCACAATTGTGATAAAAATATTCATTATAGTGACAAAAATACCCATAAAATAAATAATTTTTTTTGTTGTAAAATAACTCACAAAAATTATAAAAATACCTTTTAAAGTAATAAATTTTAGAGGTATAATACTAAATTTTTTTTGACAGTATTATAGTCAAATATTAGATTCTCATATTTGAAAGTGAAATAAGCCAGAGACAATAATTACAAAAGTCATATGACAATTGAACAGTTTTTTTCCTAATAAATAGCAAAAGTTATCACTTTTAATGGTTAAATTATATTTTTTAAAGATAAAATCACACTGAAAATAATGATCGATAATGAAAAATCATAATCGATCATGAATTTCTTAAAACAGTTATAACTTTTGATTTATAAGTTATAACTTGAATTTCAAAAATTATAAAATTTTTAATCATTCACAATTTTTTTTTGATCGATCATGTCATTTTCAAGTTATAACTTTCACTTAGGGGTGCAATTTGGGCCGGCTAACCAGAATTCAACTTGAGTTCAACCCGAAAAAAACAAGGCGGGGGTTAGAATTTTTAATACTTGGATTGTGCCTGGGTAAAAAAACTCCAACCCAAATTGAATTCGAGCAAGCCTCATGTTGAGGTTTTTGGTTGTCAGGTTCAACACGAATATTAAAATTGGATTGAACCCGAATATACATAAATATATTTAACTACGGTGAGTATTTATCTTCACTCTTCAGAGTCGAGACTTTCACTTCACTTCAAATCTTCACCTCTACCCTCCATCACTCTCAGATCATTTTTTCACTCGTCACTCGTCTCTCATATGGTCTCAGATTCTCAGTCTCTCTCTCTCCCTCGTTTGAGTTTTGCGTCAGACTTTCAGTCTCCCTCTCTCACTCGTCACTCGTCTGAGTCGTCTCAAACTCTCAACCTTCCTCTCTCACTCGTCTGAGTTGTCTCAAACTCTCAGTCTCCCTCTCTCACTCATCACTCCTCTCTCTTTTAGCAACCTGAATTAAGTAACCTGAGTCAAACTCGATTTTTAACTCGAAATTAGCTCGAATTAAGTAACCAGAATTCAACTCGAGCCCGCCCGAATGAAATTCGGACAGTACTCGGATTGAGTATCTCGGGTTGAGTTAGGGTAAGAGTTAGGGTTAGGGTTAGGGTTAGGGTTAGGTTTGGGGTTGAAAATTATATACCTAGGGTTGACCTCTCAACCCGCCCAACCCACCCAAGTTGTACCCATACTTTCACCTCAAAAAGTTATAATCTAAAAAAAAATTAAAATTTAGGTGTTTTAATTTTTAAATTTCAATTTTCTTATTTGATTTTTTCAAAAATAACTGTGATGTTATGGATATTTCGGTCCTTTTGCTTCAATTATTTTGTCCAAGAAATTAGGAATGATTCTGGTTCATATGTCGCCTATTGAAAAAATAAAACACAAATATGGGTTGTCGTCTTGTCATAGCACTCTGATATAGTACCAAATTGTCTGAGACTTCTGTTTAAAAAAATTTATTTTGCTTCACCATCGTTGTTATCTAAGTTCCCTTCGAGCTTAATCAGGCTGGATTCAAACTTTTTTCAATCTTTTGCCCAGAAACCCTTACCAGTTTCCTTTTGTTCTGCTGATGCCCTTGGTAAATCCAATTTTAGAAAGGCATTTACTTTTGAAGTTCAGGTGTTTGATGTAATGTTTTAATATGAACTACAAGCTGGGTAGCTGGGTAAGTGTTCACATGCCCAATTGATATAATCTCGTTTGAGTTTTTGTATTGATAGCTACAGCATTTGTGTGGTTAATGTGTTGTAGGAACTTGCTCGATGGCATGATTTGTGATCATTGTTTCAGGGATGCTTGTCTGGTTTGCTTCTCTCTGCAAAATTCTTCATGCATCATGGTCACCTTCCAATGCAACATTCTTAAAATAGTAATCTGCGTGCCGTTGACACAAATTAAGCCCAAGTAATGCTATGTACTAACTATATTCACATTATGAACTATATTCACAGTTTTGTATTAAAGCAAAAACTGACATCTCCTACATTACATAAGCATGCCAATGCAAGGAAGAAAAACAATTCCACCCTTATAAATGGTCGACTGTCGTCAAGCTTTCATTGGCGGCGAACGGACTGAACTTGGGTTGTACTCAAGGATGGATCTATTAGTGGGCTAAGGTGGGCTGAAGCCCAGAGTAAAAAAAAAAAAATTTACTACTAAGAACCAGTCCACTTCCAAAAAAAAAAAAAATCTTATCCAACCCAACCCATTATATTTACTAATATTTGGAATTCTTTGTTATTGTTGGTAATTCTGATAATCTTTGTGGTTATATTATTTTTGTTTTATAATGTAATTACACATCTGATTGTAGATGGTTGGGAAGGGTCACTAATTTTTGATTTGGAAAGTGTAGATCTTTGACTTGCCAATCCATGCGTCTTCATATCTTGTAGATTAATGTAAAATAGGCAGGAGGAGGAAGAGTATAGGGTCCCTTTTGGAAAAATAAAGATGCTCTCTTTTAGAAAAATAAAAATGCTCTCTTATTGCATCCATTCTCTTTCAGAAATTCATCTGTCATGTAATTTCTTTCTCCAATGGAACCAATTTTGGAAAGTGAAGATGTTAAGTTATCAAAGTTTAATTCTACGTGGGAAATTGTGATTTGTAGAAATTTCAAGGTGCGAAGAGCAATTAACCCCCAATTTATTCTTAAGACTGAAACTGGTCATTTAGAGTTGGCAAATCTAACCACTTAATCATTAGTTCTTGACGAATTACATTCCTGATCCCACCTTTTCATTCCCTAGGAACCATCACTAGTAAGAATCCAATTCTCCAACTCTAAGCACTCATAAAGGGGGTGTTCCTCTTGTACTACTACTCAACTGACATCACTATGGTGTATTGGTAATATACAATTTGGGTATGATATGTTTAATAGGTGATATTTGTGTCTCTAGTTTGTTTCTCTAATTTTCAACCCTTCTCTACTTTATTAGGATGGAAAATCAAGAAGGAAAAAGAGCAAATATAATTTTTTCGTTCTTTAAAAATAAAAGTGGAGAAGAAACATCAAATTCTAGTCTTGAACATTTGAGTCTAGTAGAAACATCAACAAGTGTTGATGTACCTATGATTCTTACGGCTGTTAAACCTCAAGGTCCTCAACCTCAAACAAAAGTTCCAAGGATTTTTTTTGATGAGAATGAACTTGAACGAGATCCCGCATTGCGTATTTCGATATGGAAACATCCTAATTATAATCAAAATGAAGTTAGACGTGCTTATATAAAGTGGGGACCAAATCAACCTATCTTGGTTGAGTATCCGAGGACTAAAACTGGAGTTCAAAATCGAAAATTTCAGGAAAATTGGTACAAAAAAATTTCACGGCTAGAGTATTCTATTTCAAAAGATGCGGCATTTCGCTTTCCGTATTTTGTTTTTCAAGGTCGTGAACCTCTACATCCTGCATTTACCATTGATGGTTTTAGTAGCTGGAAGAGAGTGAATAATGAGGTCAAATGTGTTTTCATGTCACATATGGGAGGTCCTGTTTCCACACACAATAATGTTGTGAGAAATATTGAGGCGTTGAAGAATATACCAGTACACATTGACAAAGTTATGAATGTTCAAAGTTTAGAAGAAATAAAGAGAAATCGATTACGTCTTAAGGCTACCATTGATAGTGTTCAATGGCTTATTTTACAAGGATGTGCCTTGAGAGGTCGTGATGAATATTTAATGTCAAAGAACTATGGTAATCTAATTGAGATGATTAGTTTGATGACAAAGTTGAATGTTGAGATAAATGATGTTGTCTTAGAGAAAGTTCCAGGAAATGCAAAATATACGTTTCTTATGATCCAAAAAGATATTTTGCATATTCTAGCTACTAAAGTAAGACAAAAAAATCCGTGAAGAAGTTGGAAATGCCAAGTTTTGTATTTGGTTGATGAAGCAAATGATGCATCAAATAAAGAACAGATGACAATTGTTCTGAGATTTGTTGATGTTCTGGGTTTTTTGCAGGAAAGATTTTTTGAGATTGTGCATGTTAAAGATACAACTTCTTTAACTCTTAAGAAAAAAATATCAAAAGTTCTTACTCGACACAATTTGCACATTCGAGATTTACGAGGTCAGGGATATGATGGTGCTAGCAACATGCGTGGTGCATTTAATGGATTGCAAGTTTTGTTCCGCAATGATTGTGAGTATGCATACTATGTTCATTGCTTTGCTCATCGTTTACAACTTCCATTAATTGCAACTGCTGAAGATGAGATTTCAATATGACAATTCTTTTCCAAATTGACATGCATTGTCAATCTTATTAGTGTTTCTCCTAAGCGTCATACAGAACTGCGATCTGCCCATGCTACTGAGATTGAAATGGGGATATCTAGTGGTGAACGAGAGACTGGTAAATGGGCTAATCAGATGGGTACTTTGCATCGAGCTGATACTACTCGTTGGAGCTCACATTTTGAATCCATTTACGGTCTGATAGATATGTATGATGCTATCATTAGTGTGTTTGAATGTATGGTTAACGAAGGATCTTCAAATATAATTCGTGGAGAAGCTGGTGGTTCTTTAACGACAATGAAGTTCTTCGATTTCATATTCATATTGCATCTTATGCACAACATTATGGGAATTACGGATATGCTTTGTCGAGCATTGCAACATAAATCATTAGATATTTTGAATGCAATGAATTTAGTCTCATCAACAAAATCATTGCTTCAAACCTTGCGAGCAGAAGGTTTTAATTATCTCATTGACCATGTGAAATCTGTTTGCATGAAATTTGATGTCGATATACCTGATATGAGCACTCAGTACAAAGGGGCAAGACGTTCATGTCAACAGAATGATAACATTACAGTTGATCATCACTATCACATGGACTTATTTAATGCTACGATTGATCATCAGTTAGAGGAGTTACATAGTAGATTCAATGAAGAGACAATGAAATTGTTTATGCTCAGCTCTACTTTAAATCCTCGGGACAACTTTAAATCTTTCAATCCTAATCACATTTGTTTACTTGCTGAGAAGTTTTATGCAACTGATTTTGATAGACAAGACATGCATCATTTGAAATGTCAACTGGATCATTATCAATTTGAGGTGGTTCGCCATGAGAGGTTTCAAAGTATGTCTACAATTTCAGAATTATGTCGTGGTTTAGTAGAAACAAATAAGGTAGAGTCCTATAATTTGATTGATAGATTGATTCATTTTATTTTAACTCTTCTCGTTTCTACGACAACTTCAGAAAGAGCATTTTCAGCCATGAAACATGTCAAAAGTACTTTTCGTAACAAAATGGAAGATGAGTATTTGACTGATTCGTTAGTTGTCTACATTGAAAGAGAAATAACGGAAGCAATCGATACAGATTCAATAATAGATGTCTTTTGTTCTAGGAAGGATCGAAAAATTCAATTTCATTAGTAAGTGTTTATGAGTTTACATTTGTATTATTAAATATATGTTTATGAGTGTACATTTGTATTTTGTTAGTCGTATGAATGCTTAGCTTAGTCCGGGATAAACAAAAATCCTGGTTCCGCCCTTGGTTGTACTTTAATCTTTTTTTTTTTATAAATATAATGTGTTGTGAGACTCAAGTTACTATCAATGACAATAGAAGTCCAGTACTTTATGTTAGAAATAGCTAGTAATGTATCCCACATTAGAAAAATAGAAAGGAAGTGTAAGAGTTTAAAAGAAGGAACACACCTAATTTTGTAAGTTTGAATGGTGGGAAGATTTGGAGAGAAGTTCCAAATATTTCAAATCAATGGGTCTTGATTAGGCTTTAAATAAAATGGTATTTAGAGTCAAAAGATGAGCACTTGGGCTTGAAGCTTGAGCCCAAATTAATTATTTTGTATCCTGGACTTGAAACTTATAAATAAATAATTAATTATTAATTAAGCAATTAATTAACTGCTACATGCCCAAGATTTGTGTCTGTTCTGCTCAACAGTTGTGTCTCATGTCTCTTGGCCTAGAGTTGTGTCTCATGTCTCTTGGCCTAAGAGTTGTCTCTTCTTTTACATCTCTAAGGTATTATAAATACCTATACAAGTCTTTCACCAAATATATATAAAAACGTTTCTCTATTTTGTTCTTGGGAGAATTTTAGAGTTTTCTATCTAAAATTCTATTTGGCTTTGTTAATATTAGAGGAATTTGCCATAAATCCAGCAGCAATATAGTGGGGGCATAATTTCTTTAAGGAAAGTGAATACACGATCAAAGTCTTCTATTATAATCTGTTGTAGTTATTTTGCTAACACTTTAATCACCCCAGGCCTTGAGTCATCATAATCATATATATTCTCACTAAGAAAACTTTTGATAGCTATTGGAAGGATAGGTTGTCCTCGGCTGTGACTACGTCTTCCAGTTATCACTAGTAAACATCTTTGTCTCTGTCTAAGTGACACTGATACTTGAGATTTCGTCTCTGTCTAAGTGACACTGATACTTGAGATTCAATCATTGGTAAGTGCTCCCTAGGGCTTGAACGACGTCCATTGCATGGAGGCCATGCAAGTCCAACTTCCACATGTCATTATTACGGTTCTTGATCGTAAAAATTTCTTTAGCTGCCTTTGCATGAAGTATCTCACTGACCATTCGTTCTGCCTGAGCCTTTAGTGACAACTCTTGGGCAGAAATACGGTTCCTTTTTAGGTAAGCATCCCGGGATGCTTTTGAATATAGGGATGCTAACTTCATCATTTTTATTGCATATTTTCGCCGTATCAAATAAATATCATTACCTCCCTCCTGATTAGGCTCTATTAAATCTTCAGTCTTACCATCCTCATGATCAAGAACATAACTCATCAGCTCTTCCAGATCGATATTTGCAAAGTTTGCCTTTTGATCCTCATTGTCATGATTCCCTGTACTTGAACTTTTGTCAATATTGTTATTTACACATGCCGTAACGTTTCTATCAATACAATACTCAAGTCTTCCCAAATTTTTATCATATGGATTATTACCCATATTCAGGGGCGGCCCAACAAATTCGGAGGTCCTAGGCGAGAATATGAAAGTGGGCCTTATTAATAGGCAGTAATTATTAAAATATATTCATTTAAAAGATATTTTTCTAGCTTTTTGAGATGCAAAAATATTGATTAAATTTTTTTATATTCAAGGTTTGTTGATATATATTTTTCAATAGATAATATAGTTAATGCATTTAATCTTTATTGTGACATAGTTGATCGGAGATAAAATTTTATTAATTTAAGTTTTGAAAAAAAAAATTCAGCCGAAGCAACTCTCATTAGTATTGTTAACAAAAAATAAAAATAAAATTTGGTGTTAAATCCTTACCAAAAAAAAAATCTAGCGTTAAATATGTGATTTGCTTAATTCCTTCACAGACGAAAGAGGGAGAGAGAGACATTATCCTTCCTTGTTGTAGAAGTCTAACAATCTACTGCAATTCGCAAAGTGGAGCAATTTTCTAAGTTGTTAAATGTTAATGGACCTATCAATTAAATTTGGGCGCTCTTAAACCAGCTTATCCAAAATATATGAGTAATGTTATGTAACACAAATTTGCATCCCAAATGAAAGAGGACAATTAGATCAGTGGATTTCATTTAAAAAAGTTAATGAGACTCACTCATCCAACGGTCCTCTTTTATTTGAGATGCAAATTTAGGTTGTAAATTTAGGATACATAATATTTTTCAAAATATATATACTCATAATTAAAATTCTTAACCGGGGGCCCCAAAATTTTGTAAAAATTGGGAGTCCTAGGCGACCAACTAAGTGGCCTAGGCCTAGGGCCGGCCCTGCCCATATTGTTTTGTTGTTGGTGATTAACGTGGTACGAGACCCAATCAGGAGGGTTAGGATTCCACCATGAAGGGATCATCACACTAGCATAACTCATAATCTTTGAACTTTGGTGTTAATTTTTTTTGGGTATAGAGTGTAAAAAAAAAAAAAGCCCTAATGCTATCTCACGTTCTTTCTTTGCAAACCAGAATATTTGATTGTGTGTGGTCTAAAATCCAAGACTTCATAGATTAAAAAGACCAGAAGATATATTGCTTGAGTGTTTCATACTCGAATTCCCAATAAATAGACCCCGATAATAGGCATTCTCAGTCAAAAAAAAAAAACTAACACCAAAAGAAACTTGGTGATGAATAAATGAATTTAATAGACTAATTTGCTTCACTTCTATCACTTAGCTACTTTCCATCACCATGGGCCTATGATAGAAAGATCATGTACATAAATGTACAAAAATCATGTGACCAACTCAAAACTCGGAAAAAAATTTTGAGATCAACATCACTAAGCAAATTATGGTCCTGAATCAAATTTTAAGGCTCTAAAACTCTTTCAAAAACCCAAGCAATTAGTAAACCCAAGAACTTAGTATAACCCAAGAAATTAGTACAACCCATAAATTATTCCAGAAACCAATAAAAACTCAAGGAAGAGAATACAATAGATGCCATAAAAATAGTTGCAAAAATAAATGAAACCTATTAGAATTAAATTCAACTTCTTGTACCCACGACAATTCATACCAATCATATCGACACAACGGCAAAAATGAGTTACGATACCATTCTTCTACAGCTTATCCAATAGAGGTCATATGACTAATGGGCATTATATCAACATAAAAAATAACATTATAACGAGGGAAAATACCCTGTTCAAAAGAGACATAATACCATATTCAAAACATGCACACATACACAAAGCACACACATACATAATACCATCTTCTCACCTTAAATAGGCAAAAAAAATATTTTCATCAAAAGACACAACCCTAACATCAACAAATGAAGTCAACATCTTATTTCATACAATTAACAAACCCTAACATCCAATTTCATAAAAAAAAAATTAAATTAAATTAAAACCTTACTAACAAATATAACATTCTATAAAAACCCTACATAATGTCTGGAAAACCCGAAATTAACAAAAACAACACAAAAATATGACATTTAAAACACCCACATTATACAAAATATAAATTAAGACAACGTGCCAGTGTGTGTGCGCTGTTGTGTGTCTGTTTGTGTAAATATCTAAATGTGATCATTTTGTTATCGAACCTCGACTGCAAAAGCCAAAATTTTCTCCAGCCCACCCTATCCTGCTTAATATGTTTAGAGCTAGACATTCAAGACAATGAAGATTGAAGGATTTGATGCAAGCCATTTTCCTCTATAACCCATGCACAATTGAAGTGCAAAAAAAAACATAACAATTTGGTATAGTGACGACAAAACACATTCCAATTTACACAATACCAAGCTAATCAATTAATCAAATATCCAAAACAGACCCTTAAATATCCTCCAAGCAAGCACCACCCAAATCAAACCAAACACCCAAAAAAAAAAAATCAAATCGAAATACATGTGATGCGGACATGAGGAATTCCGTCAAAGTTAACTGCGAATTTGGATGAAATGGTCATATTGACACAAATTGTACAGTTCAAGGACTAAATTGACACAAAAAATAGTTTAAAGACTTAATTAACACAAATGATATACTTCAAGTGCCAAATAAATAGTTAACTCAGGGATTAATTATATTCTCATTAATTTAATTTTTCAGCTTTTGAAATATAATTAATCAAGGGGTAAATATTCTAAATAGCCTTGAAACTATGACTCTAGCTTTAAAATGTGTCATAAAATTTTAAATTATCTCAATTTTAATGCTTGAACTTCTAAAGTCATTCCATTCAAACCCTTTTCATTCATTTTAAAAGTGAAAATAAACCATTTTTGCTCTCCTTTGAAACATGTACTTCTGTTATGGGCAAAATAGAGATGTAAAATCTTAAAGATCTCATTATAGATCATTCTCGCATTTAAAGACTCAATATCAAATCTCAGAGACCTAATAGTAGCACATGATTCTGAAATGGGAAAAGAAAGATGTGCTTTTAACGCCTAAAATGGAGGATGGGAGGGGATGATTGAAGTTTAGGGGACAAATTGATACAATTAAAAGTTGGGTTAATCTCAAATTGCACTTTGAAAGATCGTTCGATCTCAATTTGTACCATCAAAAATCAAAAAATTTAATTTGCACCCTCAAAGATAGAAATTTGTATTAATGCGCATCTCAAACTAACAGTCGTATGTCTAAAACTAAATGGATAAATTACACTTAAACTCCTTCATACTTGTCACTTAATCATTTAGACCCCTCACATTTAAAATATTACATCTACATTCCTTTAGAATATAAATATGACTAAAAGTTTTTCCCCAATTGAGCATCTAAATAATTCTGTTTAAGTGATGTATTGCATTAGATATAAAGAACATCATATAAATACCTGCATTTTATTGGGCATTCAACTGATAAGCTTAATTTTGAATTTTAGAGTAAACGAACCCATAAAATAAAAGGTAGTATAAAAATTATAATTTTTTATTAAGATGAAATAATATTTTTTTAACGATTATATTAACAGATATCAACGACAAGCGGTTATGTGTTACACGTGCACAAATGTCAAGAGGTGTATGAGTGATATTCTAAATGTGAGGGGATCCAAATGATTAAGTGACAAGTGTGAGGAGATTTAGGTATAATTTATTCATTTAGTTTTAGACAACAAATTGACGACCGTTAGTTTCAGATATGCATTGATACAAATTTTTATCTTTGAAAGTGTAAATTGAGTTTTTTTTATCTTTGAGAGTGCGAATTGAGATTCGAACGAGGAGTGCAATTTGTGATTAACCCTTAAAAGTTTATGGGTTATTTTAAATTAGAGTTGTTATTTAAAAATTACTTATATTATTCATCTTTCTCCTTAAGATTAGGGTTGACAATTTTTGACACAAAACAAAAACATTAATAGTTTAAGATTAATCATTTCTTAATACGAAATCGTGAATAACACGACTCGAATAATGAATAAGTTAGATTAGTGTTAAATATGAACAACACAAAATTGACACGAATAACACATTTAACTAGTATTATAGGATTAAAATGCCAATTATATATTATTGTTTATCAAATATTAAAATAATTATTGTACAAAAAAAAAATTTAGTTATTTTTATTGTTATGTTTATTAATTTTTATTTATAAAAAAGTATAAGTATTGAGTCAATTAAGTGATAATAAAATTTTAGAGCATTAAATCTTAACACTACATTTTTTATTTATGGATTATAGATCGATTTGAATACGACATAAAAGTAAACATATAAAAACGATATAACATAATTAATTAAATAAATTAAATCAAATCCGAACACGTGATTGCCACCCCCTCCTACATAAGAGTTAAGACTCTTGCCAATCTCCATCCTTGTCTTCTAACGTCTTCGCAGCTCGGTCTTCTCAATTGGTTAAAAATTTTGCAGTTCCTTCTGATTTTGAGGCGATTAGAGGAATCAGAGAGTGTCATCGTGATTCTATTGCTATGGCAGAATGAAACAACTTCTTATACTAACAATCCAGGTACATTTCTTTCTTCTCCACTCCATTCTAACCCTATGCTTGGCACTGTGTGTGAGACAGTTTTTGTAGTTCAGTCCGATTGCAATGGTCAATCCTAGAATTTTGTTAGACCAATACATTGGACTCATCATCCAGTTTGTGATTTATCCTTGTTTATATGATTATATCGGGTTACTTTAGGGCTTGGTGATACTGGATTCCTAATTCATTCCAAGAAATTGGGAATGATTCTAGTTCATATGTGTCGTCTATAGAACAAAGAAAACAAAAATATGGGCTGTCTTCTTGTCATTGCACTGTGATATTGTGCCAAATTGTCTGAGACTTTTGTTTAGGAAAAATTATTTTGATTCACCGTTGTTGATATAAGTTTCCTTGGAGCTTAATCGGGCTGGATTCTTTGTTCAATCTTTTGCCCAGAAAATTTTGTCAGAACCCTTACCAGTTTCCTTTTGTTCTAGTGATGCCCTTGAACAAACCAGTCCTAGCAATAAATCCAATTTTAGCAAGGCATTTAATTTTGAATTCCTGGTGTTTGATGTAATGTTTCTCTAAAACTATTAGCTGGGTAAGTGCTTTAATATGATCTCTCTCTGACGTTAATTATGGGTTTTTCGTCACTGATTGCAGTAATATGGTGAAGAGTATGGTCAGTTCTTAATTCTTGATATTCACATGCTCAATTGATATAATCTCATTTGGGTTTTTGTATTGATAGCTACAGAATTGTGTGGTCTAATCTGTTGTAGGAGCTTGCTCGATGGCATGGTTCATGATCATTGTTTCAGGGATGCTTGTCTGGTTGGCTTCTCTCTGCAAAATTCTTCACGCATCATGGTCACCTTCTAAGGCAACATTCTTAAATAGTACTGGTAGGTAATCTGTTACATGCTTGTTTGTGTATTTGATTTGTATAGATGAGTTTGTTGGTTTTGCATAATACCACATTTTCTATCAAATATCAGGTGGGGAGCTCTTCATAGGAAAAATGTGTTGCTGGTTATAGCCCATCCTGATGATGAGTCTATGTACGCTTGAAAATCCAAAAATATGTTGCTAAACTCCTAGTTATGCAGTTGTTAATGTTACAAAATGATTTAAGCTGACCTTTGCAATTTTTTTTTTCTTTTTTCTTTTTTGTTGTTGTGTGCCATTGAAAATGTGAAACTACATTCATATTTCTTTGTATTAAAATCAATGTTTATTTCCTTGCATCATTTTGGGCCTTCGTAATTGCATGTACAAGGGCTCGACTACTTGTCCACCTTTACTTGGACAATATAATTTTTACATATCAAAAATAAATGTTTATATATGAATGTTTTCTAGATACAGCTCCATATAACAACACTTTAGAGAGAGCTTGAACACTTTTAGCTAGAGTGTTGATCTTAAATTTTTGTACTCATAAGTCATAACCATGTAGTTTTCCCTTGTTATAGCCATGGTTTTGGAAGGTCATCCAATGGCCATGATCAGCACCTTAATATGCATGAAAGAAATTCTTTTTTGGTTAACTTAACGTAATTATAAGTGTTGTTCAGGAAAACTAGCATGTCTGTTGATAGGAACCATGTTGCTGGATACTGACTTACAGAGTCCGTGAATACTGCACCTATTTTAAAAATATATCAGACATTTTTATTGAGGTCATTTTGCTATCTGATTTTAGTTATTATGAAAACCTTTGTTCATTTATGCAGTTTCTTTAGTCCAACAATTAATTACTTGATTTCAAGGGGGCATAATCTTCACATACTGTGCTTATCAACTGGTAATATGATGTTATTGATTCATGAAAGTCGTAGAATACATGTCCATTTAGATGTTTCTTTTTTGTACGAGTAACTTTACCTGTAGAATGAGCTAGCATCTTTGTATAGGTTAAACAATTAGTGTATATGATAATGAATGAATTAATATATATTAGTCATCCTTTAAGAAAACATTATATCAATGGGCCCTAAAGTGGAGCCAGAACTCATTGCATTGTCCCTCCTTGCCCAATGTGCGTGGTTTGGTAGGCTATTGTGCATCTGGAGTTTATGTTTTATCCATGTATCAAAAGGGCGCCATTAGGAAAATAAAATAAAATTGAGAAACTACTCCACTCTAAGCTAGTTTGGTATAATACTGCGAGTTGTTTCACCTTTACTTAATTGAAAAAGGTTGTAAGTTCCTGTTAAAGCATTCCTTTAGCCTGATTCAGTATGGCCTTAAGTGTTCAAACAATGAAAAGGGATTGTCATAAATAAATGCAAAATTAATTGGAAAGAGTGAGGGTAACCTATTTGGAATTCTAAGGCTTTACCTTATGCGAGCATCCATAGTTGACACTGAGTGGTGAAGCCCAAATGGCTCATATATACAATAACAATGTGGGATTACTTCTAACATAGCCCTTTGCATGCATCTCCGACTAGTAGATGGACAGACAACGAAAAATTAAAAATACTATCAATGTGCAGAATACTTGAGTGAAAATACAAACATAACCATTTAAGTGGATTATGGGAAAACAGTTGATGGAGGCCTGACCCCACTTTGATTCGTCAAGTGTCCAATCCAAAACCAATTGAAAGGAGCAGCGGTATCCTTAACCCACATGCGAGAACCCATGAAGCCACAACTATCAAAGCCGTCTAGTAATGAGTTTAGAGATCCACAAAACTCATATCCTTGTTTTGCTGACCTTGCAATGCCAATGTGGTATATGCTCTGACAGTTTTTATTGATGCTTACTGTTCTTTTGCCGGATGTGGTCATTTTCTGCTCAGACTACATGAAGTTGATGTTGTTTCGACTGGATTGATACTATGTGCTTAGATGATGTCCAAAGCACAGAGCAATGCTGCAAGAATAAGAGCAAGGCTGGAAATGCCAGCATGTGGGATTTAGGTTTGAGATACCTAAGTTGAGAGAGTATTTAGATTGTCTATGTCATTTAACAATGTTTTAATGCTATGCAAATAGGATTCTTACCTATCTGCAAATGTTCACACCACAATGTGTGCACCGATATAATAAACGCGTACTCAGTGTGGTCAAGTGACAAAAGAAGTTGAATACACATATCATTTCTGCTGGTTTCACAATCTTCCTGAAAATAAAGTTGGTTTCAAATTCTGTTTGTATTTCTGTTTTCTCCTCCTCTTCTTAATTGTCCATAATAATATGTATGTGGTACAATTTTCAGTATTTTATTTGTCTATACCATTTATAACTTTGAGATCATTTATCAATGGAAAAATTATGGCTAGGTGATTCACAACGTACTCAAAAGTATATCGGTAATCTGTATGTGCAAATTAGTTGCCAATTATGTGGGATGCAAATTCCAGCTTCACAGGACATGTAAGAATTAGGGGGAAATTTTCTTACATTCATTTTACATCGCTTCCCCAACATATGATTCTTTGGCATTCATAATGTTTCCTACTTATACATGTTATGTAGGCAATGCAGATGGAATGGGAAACATTAGAAAAGAAGAGCTCTATCAGGCTTCTGCAATTCTCAAGGTGCTATATTATTTGACACATTTCATAACCTGCTTGTTGTAATGCTGATTGCATGAATACCAAGCTTTTTTCCATGTCCATGCCTGCCTTGTTTTCTATGCTAGTGATTCTTGTCGGGGTGAATCTCAGAAAGGATGTCACCTTGGTATTTATCGAGATTTAAATGTATTTATGCAGGTTCCACTCCAACAAGATGAGATCCTGGACCATCCAGATTTGCAGGTTCTTTCTGAAGTCTCTGAAGTATAAATACACTTTTAAACAGAAGTTTTTATATAATTTGGTTTTAATTAGTAGGACAGGTTTGGCAAAGTGTGGAACTGCAACTTAGTGGCAAGGATCATTGAAGAGGAAATTCATACTCGAGAAATTGGAATGGTAAGATCCGGTTATAGCAATCATCTATGTTTTTCTTTTCCATAGTTTTTTGTTCAGTTCTCCTGTCTAGTAAAATATGTTTAAAAATGATGAAATTATATCTGAATAAGAGTGGTGTAATTTTTGGTGTTTTAACATTGCTGCAACAAGCTTCTAATCCTGTGCAGTACACTATCCAACAAAACCTGCCTATGTGGTTTTTCCATCAATTTCTCTGTTGTTGTGCTTCAGGTCATTACTTTGGATAACTATGGCATTTCAGGTCATTGCAATCATTGCCATGTGAATCGAGGGGTGCGGTAAGTTGATTTTGACTTTTTAGGCATTCTTTTTGTACACATTTGACTTAGTTTTTTTAAGGCATTTTTTTTGTTCTTCTATCATACTCAACCTTACCTGTTTCTGTCCATAAAAATAAAAATTGCTGTTTATTTTCTTTATTATCTGCTACATCATGGTTCCAAGTATCAGACGATATTGATACAACTTTGTCAATTTGTATCCAACTTAGAACCATCCTATAGGTACCGTTTCACAACCATGTAAACCACGGCGACATTGAGACTTGGCCAAGTCATTTGAGACGCCTTCGGGTTAACTCCTAGTCATCTGAGTTATCATTTCTGATAACGTTTATTGAAGCACAATATGAACTAAATCTCTCGTTGTTTTCACCTTATTCTTTTGTGTAGCATTAGAAGGGGTATCATCCAATATTGTTTTGTGACATTGTAACCGATGATTCTAAAAACCCTTTTTGAGGCGATGGCTGATATCACGATCTTGAACCATGTGCTAGATATTTGATTGTTAAGGTGAAAATTGAGTTTTTTAATATTTTGGGAAAATTAAGTTATCACTTAATAATGGATTTTTTTATTTATTTTTGTTTGATTTATGGAATGGATTGATTGGCATTTCTCTCCCTCTCCCTCTCCCTCTCCCTCTCCGATCTGGTGTGTCTGTGTGGTAGGAGTTGGGTGTGTCTATGTTTTATTTTGAGGCCTAACGAGAATAATGGCGTTGAGAGGGTTATAATTATGATGCACATCCAGTTCTGCATTTTGTTTACCAGTTCAGGAAGGTTTAGTGCAAAAGTTCTAAGTAGATGGGGTTCATCTATAACTGTGCCCGAGTAACAGTCCTTAAAAATAAAAACTCGAGCAGGAACCTGGAATATTGTTTTTGATTGCTAAATTATATGAGTCATACGGATTTTATAACGACAAACCAAAATTTTGTTGCTTTAGGAAATTGCAATCCTGTCTGAAATTATATCTCCATTGACCACTCGTGCAATTCCAGCTACAGGTTTTTGGTTTGCTGACTTAGTTCTTCATTTTACTTGTGTAGTGTCTTATAGTGCACTACTGTTTACATGAGGAAAGGAAATGGGTAATTGAAAATATGAGTATGTCAACTTTCTGTCTGAACTAGCAGTTAGCATGTGGAGTGATTATGGCTCCATGCAATTAGATACTCCTAGTGTTTGGTAGTACCAGCGGCTGATAGTTCTTATGTTTTAAGGCAAAGCGTGAGTAAAAAAGGCAGTAACTGTTTGATACTCTGAAATTTTCCTATTATCAATGAGCAAATAGTGGCGCGATACTAGATTGAAAATTGTACCAACTTCCATTTTCTAAAGCCAAATGGGCAGCTTCATTGCTTGCTAAACGAACATCCCCGCAAAAGCTATGTTGCAATGGCACAACACATGAGCCAGTGGTGTTACCGTTACGCCCCATCCCAACGTGTGTTGGTGTGTATTTGGTAAGATCTGTCCTTTACTTTCTAGATGGCTGAGGAAAATAACAATTCTGCCATGAAAATTTGGTCAAATTTGCTTAATGGCTTTAATAATGTCTGATGGTCTAGAGCTAATTGTTTATCTCTTGGTTGGAAATCAACATTGGGACACATTAAAACCAATACATGATGGCGAATGCATCGTTGCAATTGTTGGGCCAAGACACAACTTAAAAAGAAACAAAAACTAACACAGAAAACGATTGATAGAATTTTTGCAGTCGCAGAATTAGAGGGAAAAAATAATTTATAGTCGGCAAGGTGTATTTTTTTTATCTTTTTTGCATCAGCAAATAACACAGCAACACAAATAGTGGACATATATAACCTCAAGGTGTAGTTTAGTGGAGACAAATACAAGCTTTAAACTTAGATATTTCGAGTTTGAAAATTGTAATTTTCTTGGGATAAGATCACGAGGGTAGAGGTGTTAATCGAGATGAGCTACTCGGGCTCGGCTCAGATAAAATTCAGCTTGAACACGACTTTTGTTCTAAATGAGATGAATTTAAACATTTTTTAAGGCTTATTTATAAAAACGAGTTTAAAAGGTGTGACTCAAGTTCGCAAAGTTTGATTTGTTTATATGTAAAATAGTTGAGCTACTTGACTCGACTCGATTTATAAACGAGCCGAGTTTGAACAATTTTTTAGACTTGTTTAAAAAAAGAACCTCGTCAGACTCGGGTTCAAACTCGGCTTGATTAACACCCATATATGAGGGATTAATCTCTCATGAATTTTTAGTTCTGGCATCGATAACCGGTCTTTGATCAGATCGGAGAAGAGATTAGTCGAGATGTGCATAAACTGACCCTCTTGACCGTAGTGAAAAAAAAAATATGATTGAAGATATGTTGTAACAGCATAATGCTATCACAAATATTTATTTAATTTCTTCATAATAATGTTTTCCCCTTTGAATGCATACATGTCCAATAAACTATAAAAATGAACCATAGTGGATAGAAACCTAGTTTTTTTTTTAAAACAAAACTACAGTTAGAAGTCAATATAATAAATCAAAGGAAAACACAGGAATGAAAAAAAAACTCAAAAGCAAATTTACACAGGATTGACTGACCCATAGGTCTAATCCCACGCTCAACAATGTCGAAGGTACAAGACCCCACAAGAAGACCAAGACTTATACTTTGCGGATTAATCGGAAGAAAAACAAATACACTGGAAAGGACTCGAGAGACTAATAACAAAGATTGGCGTCATAGACTAAATGGATTAATGACAAAAAAATTCCTTATTATATAATAATTAACTCGTTCTGATTTTAATTTTAACAAAACACCTCTCAAAGTTTAAAAAAATTTCAATTAACTAATGCAGTTAATTTTTAGCCATTAAAAGTGACGGAGGTTAATCACCTCAAATTCTAGTGATCCTAATTTACTGACATGATAAAAATAACCCTCAGAATATTTTTTTGCCTATGTACATAAAATTTAATTTTATAAATCCCCCAACCCTTTTCAAAGAAGATTTGTTTCCCTATGTATAAAAGAACTCATATTTGACCCACCTACCCACCGGCGACTGTTCAACAACCTTCTCTTCCCCTTTACTGATGCCAATTCATTTAACTACACCACAGCAGACCCACCACCATTCTTCATCCCCTACCACCTCAGATCTGTCACCACCACACCTAACCTATTTATATACCAATCTCAATTTTGCAAACCAGATGTGACCCTTTTGGTTTGGTCGTGGTGGTTGGAGATATCTGTGTGTGTGTGTGTGTGAGAGAGAGAGAGAGAGAGAGGGAGAGAGAAGCTGTTGCTGGGAAAGTAGTTTCAGCCATGAAACAACGGTGTCAAAAGGAGAAGGGGAAAGAGGACCGGGAGGGCAATTTTGGGACTTTTAATGAATCTGAGATCAGATGACTCTTCTTTTATACACTTTTCTTTCAATTATTGTTTTGACATATCATCTATCATGCATTCAAGTAGAACCTATTATATAATAGGTCCTTCACTCATTAGTGGATGATGTGCCAAGAAAAAAATTGAAG
Source organism: Ilex asprella (assembly GCA_023539305.1). Lineage (NCBI taxonomy): Eukaryota > Viridiplantae > Streptophyta > Magnoliopsida > Aquifoliales > Aquifoliaceae > Ilex > Ilex asprella. The sequence goes on from CM042188.1 coordinate 5,135,827, forward strand.
AAAAAGTGTATTAAAGAGGATCTGAATCCATTAACCAAGACTAGCTGGTGTAGCCTTATTCTTGATGTAAGACTAAATGCGGGTCTTTTTGTGCCAATTCTTATCATCACTGTTTCATTTAATTGGATCTCTTATCTTCGAAATTTAAGTTGTAACATAACAAACACACATTTTTCCTGAATAGAACTACCATAGAACCCAATATTTGGAATACAAAGCATTACTCATATAATAAATCAAAAGAAAACACAGGAATGGAAAATGACTCAAAGGCAAATGTACACAGGATTGACTAACTCAGAGCTCTAACCCCACTTTCACCAATGATTGAAGCTACAAGTCCCCACCGGAAGACGAAGACTTATACTTTGCGCAAAAATCCAAGGAAAAACAAAGAAACTGAAAAGGACTCGAGAGGCTAATAAATATTATTCAATTTTTCGGTACTGTAGTCAGATTCTACAAAAGTCTAGTCTTTGTTATTAACCTGTCGAGTCCTTTTCAGTTTCTTTGTTTTTCTTCGGATTAGTCCGTCAAGTATAAAGTCTTGGTCTTCTTGTGGGGATCTTGTAGCTTCAGTCATTGAACAGTGTGGGGTTAGAGCTCCGGGTCAGTCAATCCTGTATACATTTTTCCTTGTGGGAAAGACTTTATGCGCATAGAAACTTCATAGAGTGTAAGACACGGCCAATGACTAAACTTTGGGTCTATCAATTGTGCCCATTTCGATCATCAGTGTCTTATTTATGGTCCCTTACACTCTATACAAGAAATGGGTGGTGACTTTTTTTTTTGAGTGTGCCTAGCCTTTTTTTTTTTTGTGTTTTGAGTGGATTCACTCTTTTATTTGGGTTTTTTTGGGTGTGGGTATTTTTTTTTAGATTTATTTGAGAGAGTGTGGGTACTTTTTTTACTTATTTGAGAGGGTGTGTATAAATAAGTATTTTGCTCTATTAAGTTCAATTTTAATAAAACTTATTGTAATTAAGTACAAAATTTAAATGACATTTGAATTTTTTTACTTACTTACACTTCCTTAAATTAAGTATAATTCTTATTCTTTCACCCTATCTCTCCTATTTCTCACACCATTACTCCCTCTCTCTCTTTCACTCTCTTTGCATTACTCTCTCACTCTCTCTCCCCTATTTTCTCTCTCTCCCCTATTTTTTTTCTCTCTCTCATTGCTAATTTATTTTCTTTTCAAATATGTAAAGATTTAATTTGATTTTATCATCTCTCTTTCCCCCTTATTTTCTCTTACCGTTACGCTCTCCTTATTCACTCTCCTTCTCTCTCTTTATATCAACGTTACAATAATACAATTACACAAATCAGTTACAATTGTCCTGTAATACACAAAATAGATACTCATGTATTTTGATAAATTAAACATTTACACCAAACAATTTTACAAATTTACGACATCAACCCAATTTATCATTCTGTTTGTTTACATAAACAAAAAGGTTACATAATTTAGTATCACAACATAGTTACACCAATTATATACACCAGTATCTTTTGTTAACTAAATTTATTATGATATTTTGCCAAGATTAAATATATTTGTGGTCGACTTTTATGAGTTTTTTTTAGAGTGGAACACAAAAAACTAGATTTTTTTACAATAACTAAAGTAATTTTAAATTTTCAATATTCAATTTTAAAGTGGTAACCAAGTATCGGCAAAGCAAAATATGAGATAGGTTTAGACACGATTCAAGGGTAACATGGTAAATTTGTATCAAAGTTATGAGATTTAACCAAAAAAAGTTGGTTGGTATATGGGGCTCACAATATCATAAATTACCATCCAAATAAAATATTGGATAAAACTAAATATGCTAATCCAACATTATAGCCGGCTTACAAAAGATTTCATTGGATCGGTTTGGATTCCAAATCCAAACCAATCCAATCTTACCGGTGATTGTCAAACACGCTCTTAACATATTTGTAAGTGTTAATTACAGAATGTCCACTTCAAGTTTGAATTATGTTGCCATCAACTCCATTCAATTTTAATTTCACCAATTTGCCCCCTTAAAATTCACACATTTTTTAATTTACACCTACAGTTAAATTAACCACTATTGAAAATGTAATAAATTTGTCACAAAAAATTCATGTGATCTAAAATTCAATCAAAACTACAATAATACCCCTATCTATATCTTTTGTTCTTTTTTATATAAAAAAAAATAAATTAAAAACTTCAAACTTCTCATACAAGCCCGACAAGTACCCATAGAATCTCATTCCTCCGGTGAGAGCACCCAACCCATGCCTCCTTCATTAAACCCCATCCCCTGAATCCAAGCAATTGAACTCCCTTCCTCCTTGGGTGAAACTCATCCCCAAGCATAAAAGACTAAACTCCTTTCCTCCACCAATGAAACCCACCACCACCTCCTCCTAACAGTTAGTTCCCAACCCAAACCCTCCCCCTAGTGAAACACCCCCAAAAGAAATATACCCGAGAGAGAGAATTTGCAAATATGTATGCACATATACGAATTGATCTGTTGGTTGTCGTGGTTCAGTGGTTGGAGAAGAAAGAGAAAGGAAAGGGGGAGAAGTTTCAATTGGTGGGTAATCGACATGGGTATGCTGGTTGGGGAGGCCGCCGGAGTTGGGGAAGTTGGTTGTGGGGTTGCCAGGACTGCGTGTGTTTTGGCTAGTAAGAGAAGAAAGAGAATATTAAAGGATGGGTATATTTTAGGAATTTTGTATTTTTCATCCACTTTGTCAACCAATTTAATCCTATAAAAACTTTAAGGGAGCAAATTGTTGAAATTAAAATCGAAGGGAGTTGATTACAACATGACCCAAATTTGAAGGGAACATTTTGTAATTAACCCTATTTTCAAATAATATTCCTAAAACTCTTTGTTCTCGCCCTCTCTCTCTCTCTCATATGTGTGAATTAGGATATATTGAAAATGCTAAAGCTATTTAAACTTAATTTATTTACCTAATTAGTTGAGCTAATTTATTATTATTTTTGTATTGACAGTGGGTTCTAGCTAGTGTTGAGATTCATTATTAGTATAATAATAATGATGGATTAAACCAATAAATTAGTTCTATTACTAATCAATATTTAAATTTTTGCATGTGTTATTAATTTAATATTTTATCAATTTATCATTAAAATTTGCTCTCTCTTCCACAAAAAGAAGAGAGAAAGTGGATGCTTCTTTGCCGTGGTGGTGTTGATGATATTGTCGAGAGAGAAATGAGAGTTCAGAGAGTATTTCTACGAGTTCAGATATCGTAAAGTTACTTTTTGGTTTTATTCCTAATTTTTTTTTCAAATATAAAGAATTAAAAAGTGTAAATATTACTTATTTTATTATTTCACTTTAATTTATTATTATCACAATCAATAGTTAGGAATAAATTAAAATAAGATCAAAGGCCCAAAAAATCTTACATAAGTTATATTATATCTTACATCTTGCCCCTCCAAAATAAAAAATAAAAAATCTGCACATTAATTCGCATTATAATTCTATACATTTGGTTCAGTCTCTCAATATTCAATTCAGCAAACTAAGATAATGTTTAGTTAATTGAATGCCCTCAGCATTTCTCAAATAATATCCCTAAAGCTCCTCGTTCTTACCCCGCCGTTCCCTTAGCTGTGAATTGGGATCTAGATTAAGAATAATAATAATAGACCTAATTTGTTTATCTAATTAACTGAGTTAATTTATTATTCATTTTGGATTGACAATAGGTCCTAATTAGTGTTGAGATCCATTATTAGTCCAATAATAATGTAGATTAGACCAATAAATTATATCCAAATAGTATTACACTATAAAAAATCAAAATTTCATCAAATTAATACTGAATTGATGATCTAGCACACTTGCAAATTCCCAAGGAAATTCATAGTCCTAGAGCTTATTCTATCATGCAATGTTTTCAAATTATGAAAACTAATCTAGAACAATTACGAATGTTTTCAATATGATTATTACTAATCAATATTTCATTTTTTTTCGTGTAGAATTAGTTTAATATTTTATCATGTTATCATTAAATTCGCTATTATTATCGCAAATTTCTAGCTCCACCCTTGCTTAACATGGAAGACTTCTTTGTTTTGAATCTTAGTGCCGTGTGTTCTGTGGCATTCTACAGCATTTAAGCTTGTCATGAAGCCTCATTTTCTGCCGTGCGTTCTAGGGCATTCCACTCTGACGAATAAGTAATGACTAAAGCCACAAGCCCCCCAACAAGAAGACGAAGACTAATACTTTGAGAAATAAGAACAAAAAACAAAGAAATTGAAAAGGACTCGAGAGGTGTTGTGAACTTGCCGTGTGGAGATTTACGTAGTTTAGTACAAACTCTACTTATGTCCACGAAAGAAACTGATTTCACTATATATATAAGAATTCTAATGGAATTACAATTTTGTTATAGGTACCACTTAAGACCCTTTAATCTTGATCAATCACTTAAACCTAATATCAATTGCAGTAACATAATCAAATCCTCATAATCATAACTAGAATTGTTGATGACCACTAGTTGTCGTTACACTTCGCTCCTTTTCGTGCCGCTGAACTCTACTTCAGTACTCTCCACTCCTCTTGTCCGTTAAAACCTAATGAAAAAGAATCATCCATTATTTTTGACAAGTGAATAATAACCTAGCCTATCTTTTTGTACACTGATTCTTGAAATTGTGAATCCTTTCCAAGTTAGGACAATGAATGTTGAGGGCCATCCACGCGAAAAAGGAAGCAATTTTGGACAAAAAAATAAAAAGGAAGACGACGTGAACATAGGTTAAACTCAAGAGTCTTAACATTTGTTTGGTATGAGAAAAAATTGGATGAATGGAAAAAGATAGATGAAAAGTTTGAGGGAAAAAAAGATGTTTTTCTTTGGTTGGTTGGGAAGTAAAAAATGAAGGGACAAGGAAAATGGAATGGAAAAAGAATTTCTACCATGATGTCCCTTGAAGTGCCGGTTGCTTCTCAAATAACAAAGAAAAGATGGATTCCACGCCTTTTATATTCTCTAGACAAGCCAGCATAGTTGTGGGACCTATCGGATATTGTTAAATATATTTTATACAAATACAAGGGTATTCATGCCATTTACTAAGTTATATTTTTTTTTTACTTTTTTTTCTCATACTTATAAATCAATAAAAAATTTATTTCTCTTATTTTTCTATCTCTTCTACCAAACAACAAAGAGGGAAAACATCTTTTCTTCCTCAATGTATTTTCCTTCCATTTGAGGGTTGGTGTAGCAGTGTAGCACTCGCAAAAAAAATATTTTTAGTCCCTAAATTATATATTTTATGTCAGTTTGGTTCCAAATATATTAATTCTATCTATTGTGTTCCTTAGGTTTTCAATTTATATCCCTTTAGTCCAACAAAAAACTACAATTTAAATTGGCTAATGGAGATGGTCAAATGCATCTTATTTGACTACAAAGCTAGAGTAGATTCTTTGAAAACTTAAAGGACTTAAGTGACATAAATTATAATTTTGAAGGACAAAAATGATACAAATTACAAACTTATAGTGCTAAAGTGACTCCTGAAGTGTAGTCATGTGAAACACAAATAAACACCTCCGTCAATTAACTTAAATAGTCATTTTTTATTGGAACAAAATGACAAATAAAATGACACAATTGGAAGAATAAATACAAAATGATACAAAGTTCATACTTTGAAGAACCATTATATACCATTACTCACATAGGGAGATAGAAGAAAGGAACGGGTTAAAATTCCCATTTTCTTATTTCACATCGCTTAGTACAACTTAATCACAACATTGAGTGAGAAGTGACCAAAAGACATAAATTACATAGGCGGTGAAGTGAAGCTGAATAGGAAGTTATGAGTGATTAAGGTGGAAAAAAATAAATGTAGCTAGTATAGATATTTCACATGTGGACATCGAACCCCTTGTCTCCATTTGTAACAGAGAGTGATGAAGCTTCCTTCTGGCGTCACTATAAGTATCTCAATAATCACTCACATTTCATTAAGGTCTTGTGCCACTTGAGTCTTCTTTGTTGTACGAGTCCATATTCCAAACCAAATACTCTCATGAAGAAATTTATTTTCCTCTTTGCTGCCATAATTTTTCTATGGGCAAACATTTTCATGGCTTGCTTTGCTAGGATTGAAACTAACTTAGTCACTGATCAATCTGCTCTTCTTGCTTTCAAAGCTCAAATTAGGTTTGATCCTCAGAACATTCTGGTAAAAAATTGGTCCACCACCACACTTGTTTGCAATTGGATTGGCATCTCTTGTGGTGTTCGTCATGAAAGAGTCACAGCCTTGAATCTTCCCAACATGGGTCTCAACGGCACCATTTCTCCATATCTAGGAAACCTCTCATTCCTTGTTTCCCTCAACCTTAGTAACAACACTTTCCATGGCCATGTCCCCAAAGAGTTGGCTCATTTGCGTCGATTGAAAGAAATTGATTTGGCAAACAACTTTTCAAGCGGGGAGGTTCCATCATGGTTTGGGATCTTACCAGAACTTCAATACTTGATTATGGATAATAATAATCTTATGGGTGTTATCCCGCCTTTCCTTGGCAATATCACTAGCCTGTTGGTGATGCAATTAGCGCTCAATCATCTACAAGGACAAATTCCAGAGAAGATTGGTAACTTATCCAATCTGAAAATATTACGGTTAAGTGATAACCAGCTATTAGGTTCCATACCCTTCACCTTCAACATGTCTGCTTTGGAATGGATTTCTCTATCATTTAATAACTTATCTGGTCCTATCCCACGAGATATGTGCTATAATCTTCCTGCACTCAAAAGACTCTCTTTATCCTTTAATCAGTTTCACGAGCATCTCCCATCCAATTGGTACCAGTGTGGGAAGCTTCAAATTCTATCATTGTCCTATAATAAATTCACAGGCCGCATACCTAGAGGGATTGGCAACTTGACCATGCTTAAGCTTTTGAATCTTGGAGGCAACACATTAGAAGGTAAATCTCTGCATCTCTTATCATGATAATTTTAGCATATGTTATTTTTCCAACTGTTTTGGCAAAAGTGATCATTTATTATACATTCAAATATATTTCAAAAATTTAAATTCCAGAACAGAACCATGATCTCCTCTTCCTCATTGCTCTTGCTTGTTCTAGAATATAACCATATTTTTACTCATTTGGGGATCTTGTTCTTCGCAATTTTCGGGTGATGAGCATGTGGTATCCTTCTTTTCACTAAAAAAATTTTAGTAGATTATCGTATGCATCAGCCAATAGCTCCTCAATGTTCTCCATTGTTGGTTGCTTGGAGGAGGAAGATGAAGAACAACATTCCTTTTTAACACTACCGCTGCCATCCGAACTCGAAGTTTATGTCTTCCTTTTCAATGAGACTTTTGGTGAGAACTCAGATCCCAATAGCTGAAATGCCTGCAAACCAATGTTAAAAATGCTTCTTAGTATCAAAGAAAAGAAAAGCCAACTCATTTTGTTGTTCTAAATTATGTTCTGAATTGTTATTGTTCAATGTTACTATCCATTTCTATGTATTGATATCGAAATTGAACAATAAAATTTTCTATGTTCTAAAACATGTGTAGGAAAGATCTAAAATTAAGAAATTTTGAATCTGATTTAGTTTTAAATTTTGAATCTACATAGATAGATATGAGAGAGAGAGAGAGAAATTTAATATGAGAAAACTCAACAATTTAGGAGTTCTAATTTTTAAATATGTTTTAATTAAGTGTAATCCCTACTTTGTCAAACACATAGTCCTATTTTAGGAAAGATCTAAAATTAAGGAATTTTAAATTTAATTTATTTATGAAAAAACTCTGAAATTTTTGACTTTGTAATTTCTAAATATGTTTTAATTAAGTGTAACTTCTTTAAGGGTAATTTAATCTTTTTATTATGAAGTGTCCTTTTAACTCCTAAACTCTTTTTCGACTAGACTTAAAGCCTAATAAATCTCCAAAATGGGACAGACCTCCAAAAATCCCTTACTTTTATAATGACTTGTTGCTTAAATGTCTTGACCCAAGGCCCATTAGATAAATCACTTTAATCCGACCCAAAAGAAGACAACCTGTCAAAGTCCAAATTTGGAATTAAGCCAAGCTCAACTATGAAATTACACACACCCGTGACACCCCTAAACTGTCAGAAAATTACATATTCATTGCTAGAAAGCTCTGAAATTATAGTTTTTACCCAAAAGTTTTTACAATTCCAATTTGGCCCCAAAATTGATAATTTATTCCTTAAACATTTCAAAACATTTGCTTAAACATTTCTTAATACTTTGAAACATAGAAATTTGGATACATTACCACTAATATGTTTTGATTATCATGAAAACTGAAACATTCGATCGTTTTGTGAGGAACAAAACAAAATATTGGTCCTTGGATTTAAGGAAATTGTTCACCCATGATCTAGGAAATGGTTCCTTCTACACTCATTGGCCGAGAGCTCGCACATCTATATTTTTCTACTCCAACATAAAGCCAAAAGCACAAATCAAAGAACGGGTGATTTGAGTCAAAGAGCCGAGGTTGCATCAAGGGAAGATAGTAGAAAATCCTTTTGATTGCTGGTAATGCGGAAAGTTATTGAGCACAAAGCCAGACAAAGCTACCTAAGCAAGGAAAAGTTCATCATTTAAGCGTCGGAAATAAGTTTTCTAAAGTAACAGATGGTTCTATCATTTAAACGTCGAAAAGCTCATCTTGTAATACTCTGATGGTAATGGACTATTACATGTTGCAGGTGAAATCCCATGTGAGATAGGTAACTTGGATTTGGAGGAATTAGGCCTGGAGACTTGTGGACTCACCGGTCAAATACCATCTTCTATTTTTAACATCAGTTCTTTAACAAGGCTTTTGCTTCATGACAATAACTTTTTTGGCAGTCTGCCATCGGATATGTGCTTTCATTCTCATAAGCTCCAGTATGTTGATCTTGGAGGTGGCAATATTACGGGACGCATTCCGACAAGTATTGGAAACTGCACTTCACTCGTGGGATTATTTCTGAATCATCTCAGTTTGATAGGTACAACTTTTATCATTCTTTTAAGAAAATGTCAAATGGGTGATGTTAAAATTTTAAGGGAGAAAACTAACGGAAGGTCACGTAGCAATACTTTTAATACATTGATGATACAATGTACAAAATTTAATCTTTGAAGATATAAATTAAATTTTTTAAAATTTTTCCAAGTATAAACTACAATTCACCCAAATTTTTATTGAAATGTACATTTTCCGTTGGCATATAATCATTCTCGATTTCAATGCTAGCAGCCTCTCCTGTTCTCACCATCGATATAGTGCTTACCTTGAAAACAAGCATATACAGATTCTTGTTCTTAGTATAATTTCACCATTTCCTTACTAGACGTAAGGGTGTTGTATATTTTGTTAAGAAAATTTACACTCTATTACATAAAAGTAATGAATACAAAATAACTCGATACTATATCAGAACATGTCATTTTAAAAGATTAAATAAGAAATAAACCACGCTGGATATATCCGCCATGTGATTCTATGAGGCAAGTAATCATAGACCTCAAACAACTTTACCTCTTGATGTGGAGGTAAAATTGGACAATAGTGTTTTCAAAATCTAATCTAGATGGTCATAGTAGCACGTTCTTAAGGTTTACATACGTTGAGATAAAGGCGTAAACCCTCCTAATATCATAGTTACTCGAAAAATTTTAGATTTTTGCAATGACAAAAAATATGTAAAGATAAGGTGACAATAGTAGTGGTAGCAGTGGTGACAGTAGTGGGGTGATGCCAGATATGGTGGAGTGATAGGGGCAAATGTGGGTGGTTGTAGTAAGGTGATAGTGGTGGTGGCATGGTGGCAGTGGTGGTAGTATTAGCAACAATATCAATGGTGGTGGTGGGTGTTGGAGGCGTAAGGGTGGTGTTGGTTGCGACAATGGTGGCGATGGTGGGCGTTGAAAAGTTGGGATGTAAAATGGATTGATATCAAATTATTTGAAAATAAACTTGTCTATTATGAGGTGTTTATAAAATCTTTACTGACTAGCATTTTCAATGTGAAGTAATAAATAAATGGCTAACTACTTAAAAATTTAACCTATTTTTAAGAGGTACTTAAAAATTTTAAGTGATCTGAGTTTCAATTATCAAACATACTTTATTTAATTGAAAAAGTATTGAATCTCTTTAGTTTTAAGTTTGAATTTAGTTATCGAACACTTAATTGGTAGTATGTTTAGTTTCAATTTTATCCTTCTCATCATTAAATATTTACATTGTTACCTTTTATTTCAAAAACCAAATCTTAGTTCAGTTAAAAAATATTATCTTTCCCGAATCCTTAGATACCTGAAATTTTAATTGCCTAAATTAGGTTTGTAAACGGATCCGATTTAGATCCAAATTCTCTCTAAATCTGAATTTAGTTAGTCGGATATGGATTGGTATTTTTAATCTATTATTCAATTCTAATTTTTAAGTCTAGATTCATTCTATCTTATTTTACAAATTTAGATCTAGATATATCAATATCTAATCTTGGTACGATTTTATCCAAATTATGTATATCAGCATATACATATAAATTAAAAATAAGCAAATTATTTCTTGAAATGGAGCTAAGATTGAGATGTAATTTTATCAAGTGTATAATAAACTTGAACTGTGAGGATTCGAATGGATTTTCTAACTGAATTTTAATATTTAATGGATTGAGATATACAGATTATAAAAATGAAGTATGTGAATATTAAAATCAAATTCGAATAAGAGTTCATAAATCGGCTCATCTCAATTTGATATGTTGACATGATACGTGGAGAACAAATGGTGACCCCAACTTATTGAAGATAAAGGGCAAAGAAGGAATAAAATGCATAAAGGACTTTATGTGAATAAATTATCTATAGTAATACTCTATTGTCCTAATAGAAACATATTAAAACTTAATTGTTCTTTATGAGAGAAAAGTATGACTTATTTGAAAATTTTCTTTTTTTCTTTCATCCTTGAATGTCTTATAATCTTTTCAAGATTGCTTCATTTAGCTAATTAATTGGGTGATTAGAGCTTTCCAGCATATTTAACCAACTAATCAATTTAGGGGGTGGTAGCTTCTTGTGAGTTCATCATATATATGTAAAGGATATGTCCTTTACATGGTCTAATAGTGTATGAAAAGAGAAAAAGCAAAGTAAATGGGGAGGATTGGAGTTTTGTCTCTAAGAAAGAAAGCGTGTTGAGATTGGATCCATAAGCTAAATGGATATAGTAAAACTGTATATGGGTTAAAAAGATTGGTATAAACCGTCCAGGTCACTAGGTTGGCCTACCTGGCTAGATTAAGTCATATTTTTTCTAACTATTCAAATATGTAAGTAGGATTATCATGAATATGGCATTGTAATGTTTTTTTAGTTAATATTCAAATTTGGTAGGTTTTTAATTTAATTTAAGACTTTTTTGATTCGTGACCATTAGATCATAATTTAACGATTTATATAAAAAATATCCACCTAAGGTTACGGTGTATAGCTTCCATAATCGTGTTACTATATATATACGTTGGATTGAACACAATTTATAAAAATAGGGTTGGGTTGAGTTGGGTTGGACAACCAGACACTCCTATTTAAGTATTACCCCGATGAGTTGGGGTTGAAAGTACAATACCTTCAAGGAGCCAAGTATAATTCACACTTCATTAAACTTACTTTTGGCTTTACATTTTCAGGTGCCATACCACAAGAAATTGGTAATCTTAACAATTTGGATATATTATCATTGAGTTTCAACAACTTCAGCGGTCCAATTCCAATAAAACTTTTCAACAACACAGCAGTACGATACATATACCTTGGGACGAATAATCTTTCAGGCACTCTTCCATCAACTATGGGCCTGTGGCTACCCAACATTGAAGAACTTTATCTTGATGGTAATAGTTTGACTGGAATTCTTCCCGACTCAATATCAAATGCTTCTAGACTCACTGAACTAGTCCTCAGCATCAACCAATTCTCTGGTGCAATACCCAGCTCAATTGGTAAACTAGAACATCTTGAATGTCTTGTCTTGGCCCAAAACAACTTCTCCAGAGAATCTTCATCTATGGAGTTAAGCTTCTTCACTGCTTTGAAAAATTGCAAACAACTAAGGTGGTTGGGGTTATCTTATAATCCTCTCAATGGCATTCTTCTAGTTTCTATTGGAAATCTCTCCACTTCTCTTGATCAATTGGACGTAGATTATTGTGAAATTAAAGGTGACATTCCTAACCAGATCAGCAATTTAAGCAATTTGGCGTTCTTAGAACTAGAAGGTAATGACATACATGGGTTCATTCCGGTGACAATCAAAGAGCTGTGGAATCTTCAAGTTTTGAAACTCCGTCAAAATAGAATAGAAGGATCAATTCCAAGTGATCTTTGCTATTTAAGGAACATGGGCCTTCTGGATTTGAGCAAAAACGAGTTTTATAATTCGGTGCCAGTGTGCTTCGAAAATATTACATCTTTAAGATATCTCTATCTAGATTCCAACAAATTAACTTCCATCATACCCACCAACCTATGGAAACTCAAAGATCTCTTGGAGGTCAACTTGTCCTCAAATTCCTTAATCGGCTACTTGCCCCCAGAAATCGGAAGTCTAAAGGTTTTGACAAAAGTTGATCTATCGAGGAATCAGTTATCAAGTATTGTGCCTAGCACAATTGGAGGCCTGCGAGATCTATCGACTTTGTTATATTTGCACACAACATATTGCAAGGACCCCCTCCCTGAGTCACTTGGTAGCTTGATAAGCCTAGATTTTCTGGATTTGTCTTATAACAATATCTCTGGAACGATTCCAAAGTCCTTAGAGGCGCTCTTGTATCTCAAATACCTTAATTTATCTTACAATAAATTAAGAGGAGAAATTCCAAATGGAGGACTTTTTGCAAGCTTCACTTATCAGTCATTTATGTCAAATGAAGATTTGTGTGGTGCTTCTAGGTTTTTAGTGCCTCGATGCAAATCTGGTTCTCTTCAAAGATCAAGGAAGAAAAGAGTGCTTCTACATATATATATCTCACTGGCAGTTGCATCAATAGTTCTTGCCTTGACCTTGATATTTTTTTTGATCAGACAAAGAAGGAGAAATAAAATCCCAACTGAAGATGATTTGTTGCCTGCAATAACCCATGGAAGAATTACATACTATGAACTTCGACAAGCAACTAACGACTTTAATGAGAGTAACTTGCTTGGCATCGGTAGCTTTGGCTCAGTTTACAGAGGGATCCTCTCAGATGAGACACATTTGGCTGTAAAAGTATTCACTTTACAACAAGAAGGTGCATTTGAGAGTTTTGACACAGAATGTGAAGTATTGAGAAATCTTCGCCACCGAAATCTTACAAAAGTCATCAGTATTTGCTCTAATCTTGATTTCAAAGCTATTGTGCTCGAGTATATGCCCAATGGAAGCCTTGAAAAGTGGTTGTATTCTTATAACTATTTCTTAGACATCTTGCAAAGATTAGATATAATGATAGATGTGGCACATGCATTAGCTTATCTCCACCATGGCTACTCGATTCCTGTGATTCACTGTGACTTGAAGCCTAGCAATGTCTTGCTAGATGAACATATGGTTGCACATGTGAGTGATTTTGGCATTGCAAAATTACTGGGTGAGGAGAGTATTGCGCTAACCAAGACCCTAGCTACATTGGGCTACATTGCACCAGGTGACGCTACTACCTTTTTAATTTATGTTCTTATTTGTATTTGGATTCTCTTTTCCACTTCGATTTTTTTTTGGGGGGGCGGGGGGAATAAAATTCCATACAAGGTGTAACATTCCTTACGAGCATTATAATTTTTCTAATGAATCGTATGATGGATGTAGAGTATGGATTGGAAGGATTAGTCTCTACAAGATGTGATGTTTATAGCTATGGAATTATGTTGATGGAGACATTTACAAGGATAAAACCCTGTGATGAGAAGTTTTGTGGAGATTTGAGCCTTAAGCATTGGGTGAATGATTCGCTACCAGATTCCATAATCCAAGTTATAGATGTCAACTTAGTAAGGTCAGAGGATGCAGACTTGAACCTGAAGGTGCAATGCATATCATCCATTATGGAATTGGCTTTAAAATGCTCTGCAGAGCCACCTAAAGAGAGGATTAGCATGAGGGAGGTTGTAGCAGCTCTTCAAAAGATCAAACTTCAATTTCTTGCAAAGTACAAAAGGCCTTGAAACATGGGAGTGTTGTTCGACATTATCGTATGCAAAGTAATATAATTCCTCATTAAAGTATGAGTCTAGACTTGTAGTCAAATTTTTATATGCTAACATCATGTTGTTGCCACAGGTTGCAAGGTTTGACATGTGGAAGTGGCAGTAACCCTCCGCTCCAAATTATTCAGACTTGCTGCAAAAATATGCATTCTAAGACAGATATCTAAGGTTTTTTGCTTGTCAATTAGTTGTCGAGTGATTTGGCTATCAATGCTGCACGGTAATTGGTCTTTTAGTTGTATATGTAGCGTATGTTGCAATCACATCTCCATGCAATGTTATTTGGTATGAATTTATTAGCTTTCTGTTTAAAGTCTATCGTACTTGGTAAATCCAATCACTAGACCTGTATCCATGACCAGAAGACTAGTTATTCTGGACAACTTCAGCTGAAGGATGCGTAAAAATTAATTGTGATGGGGCCTTTTCAAGAGAAACCAGAGAACATTTCTAGTTTTCACTCTTGTACTTTTTCTTTTTGCTTTTAGTTTTATTTTTGTTAGTACTTAAAATAAGACAATCTGCAAACATAAATTGTAGTTCTCTCTCTCTCTCTCTCTCAATGATATATATATGTTAAATTATCATGAGGCCATGTTGGCGACGCTATAGAATTAAGTAAGATTCTTCAATTCACAAAGTCTACCTCTACCATGGGTCAATAATTAAGTAAATAATATGTCATAAGTGTAGGTGTTATCAAAATGGATTCTTTTTTTTTATTATTTTGTATTTTTGTTCGTTTTGGCGATAACTTTGGTTTTTGTTTGCGACACGAATTTCTTGTTCGTTCTCTTCTCTTGCACCCATCATTGGAGTTCTATAGCCCACTTTAAAAGAACAGTTGCATCCAAGGGTGATTTTGCTGCTGACTATTTCCTTCGTATATAACTAAATTAAACTAAGTCTTATGTTCCAATTATTTGGGGTTGACTATATGAGTTCATTTTCGTCATTCATTTCAATCATGCGCCATACACTCATTTAAATTATATATTTTTCATATATTTTCTTATTTTTTTATTCAATGTTAATTTAAGTCTAACCCTACTCTTAATACCATTAAGAGAAATTCTATCACTTTTTCTAATCGATGCCTCTATCAGCCTCCGTTTAACATGATCAAACTATTTTAATATATTCTCTCTCAATTTATCCTCAATTTAATTTGTTCACACATTGATCTTAACATTCTCATTTTCGCAATACTCATTTTGTCATTATGTTGTTTCCTAGTTACCCAACATTTTGTCTCATATAGAATTGTTGTCCGTATAGCTGTTTGATAAAACTTGTCTTTTAATTTTATTATTATTCTTCTATCACATAATATGCTAAAAACTTTCTTTTACTTAAGTCAGCCGGCGTTGATTATATGAGTTACATCGTCTTCAATTTGTCCATTATTTTTAATGATCAATTCTAGATATCTAAATTGTTTACTTGTTTGTATATTTCCTTCATATATGTTTTAATATATTTTTCAATCTTGTCCCCGAACAATGTTTTCATGCACACAAATTCTCTTAATCATTTTTTTTTATTTGGGATCAATCTCTAGATATTCAATTAAGTAAATTAAATAATGTTTAGTTAGCAATTTCCTCAACCTCCTTTCAAAAAATAATGCTAAAGATTTTTATCCTCTTCCTATTTATTTCTCGTCTCTTCTCTTTTAGAGCTCTTAATTTGGATACATTGAGAATGATAATGCTATTTGGACCTAATTAGCTGATTAATCCATTGTTGTTCTGTTAGATTAGTTGAGATCTACAATCAATCTAATAACAATATGAAAACTAGTCTAGAACAATTTTAAACATGTGAAAAGAAGTATTACCAATCAATATAAAAATTTTGTGGGAATCTCACTTTATACTCCAAAAATTTTAAATTTTATTTATTTTGCACCCTCAAATATTAATTTTTTCATATTTTACCATTAATGTATTAAAAATGTTGCAAAGTAGCCCTTCCATTAGCTTATGTCGCTTATTTCGTCAAAAATCACCCTATTGACGTTGACAAAATTAGTAACAAAAACTAACGGAAGGGTCATAATGCAACACGTTAATACAATTAGGGTACAATGTGAAAAATCTAATCTCTGAAGATGTAACGTAAAAATTCTTTAATTTTTAGGGTACGAAGTGAAATTTGTCCTAAAATTTTTGTACTTGTTGTGCAATCCTATATGAAAAAATATTATTTGTTCTTAATTCAGAGACTTAATATGGGGACTTAATTAATTACAATTGTTAGATTGAAAGTGGACTCTATCTAATCTCTGAATCTAAAACTAATCTAATGACCATAATGAATTACATGTTTAAATTAAGTCCGTATAACAGCACTCATCCTATATTGATGAACAAGTTTGTGTTAACACCTCATATATAATCACTTGTCATCCTCTAAAATGACAATGTATGTTATCAGTTATCTTCCAGTTTTATTTTCTCTAAACAAGGAATACAATTTAGGAAATATTACACTTTGACCAATTAACTATGCCCTTATCTCACATTATTCCCTTAAAAGTAATGTTATTGGGACTACTACAAGAATAAATGCCTTTTGTGACAAATTTTTTACAACGACAATATTCGCCGTCACAAAAGACGTGTTTGAAACATTTTTTTGTGACAGTTGTGCTTGCCGTCACAAAAGTGTGTTTGTATTAATATTTTGTTAATATTTGTGACAACTATTTTTCCTACCGTAAATAGTGTCATAAACTCAAAAAAAAAAATTGTATTTGAGACAATTATTTTTCTTGTTGCAAATAATATTTTATAAACTCAAAAGAATTTTTTATATTTATGGCAGGTATTTTTCCTGTCGTACATGATATTTCATAAAATATTAAAATATTATTTTAGATTAAAAAACAAGTTTATAGTTTAAAGAAGAAAAAGTCTAAAAAAATTTTGTATTGGCCACAACTATTTGCATGTTACAAGTAATATTTTATAAAATTACATAATTTTACATCAAAAGACAATTTCTAGTTCAAAGAAAAAAAATTAAAATCTACAAAGTCAATTTTTTTATATTAAAACTAGGGGTGTCAAAATATGACACGACTCATTAACACGACATAAAATTAGTGAGTTTAAGTCTTCCTTAAGCCATCTGTTTAGTAAACGAGTGGACCCGATACAATATTATTATAAACTAATCAAGTATTGGTGAAACCAATTAAAAGAAATGTATACGATATGACTCGTTTATATATCATTTACATAGTTGGACAAGTCGTTCAAAAAAATATTGTGTGGTCATCTGTTGATGTATATTCTAACTTCTTTTAGTTCTTTATTGTATATATTTATATAAATATCATTTAAGTTTAGTAACAATAATTTTATGTTTCTTTCAGATGTCACTGAGAGAATAGATGATTCGGAAAGGATGTTCAACTTTTTGCATTAATTTATTGTACCCATTGATCGTTATATCTTGTAAAAGTGCATATTTTACATTTTGTTTAACTCATGGTATTGTTTTTTTTTTTTTTTTGATATAAAAATATTGATATGTTTTTAGAAATGTTGGTCATATTTACTTTTGTGTTTATCTATATATTAAATTGGGTAATTGTATAAATATCAATAGGTCTTTAGTCTAATGATACTCCTTACCTTGTGAAAATTTTGTCTTCTTGAGGTCAAAGGTTCAAGTTATCTTCCGCTCTCCACCTTCCCCCTCCTCCTCCCCTTCCCAAAAAAAAAAAATTGTACGGATGTGCACTTTTAAATTCATGTGATGGAAGTGTATATATGCACAGAATATATAACATTGGTTACGATCGGTCTCTAATAATTAAAAAAAGGGAAAACTTCAGTCACACCCCCTTTAGATTATCATATCTTCAAAGACACCCCCTTCTAGTTTCTAAATCTTCAATGACACCCCTTATTAGATTAAATTTTTTAACTAGAATGCAAATTTACTAAATTGCGCATGATATATTTGAGGATAAACTTCAACCACACCCCCTCTAAGTATGTATATCTTCAATGAGACCCC
>CM042188.1:5154295-5182437 GCA_023539305.1 Ilex asprella
GAGTCTAGACTTGTAGTCAAATTTTTATATGCTAACATCACGTTGTTGCCACAGGTTGCAATGTTTGACATGTGGAAGTGGCAGTAACCCTCCGCTCCAAATTATTCAGACTTGCTGCAAAAATATGCATTCGAAGACAGATATCTAAGGTTTTTTGCTTGTCAATTAGTTATCGAGTGATTTGGCTATCAATGTTGCACTATAATTGGTCTTTTAGTTGTATATGTAGCATATGTTGCAATCACATCTCCATGCAATGTTATTTGGTATGAATTCATTAGCTTTCTGATTAAAGTCTACCCTACTTGGTAAATCCAATCACTAGACTTGTATCCATGACCAGAAGACTAGTTATTCTAGACAACTTCAGCTGAAGGATGCGTAAAAATTAATTGTGATGGGGCCTTTCAAGAGAAACCAGAAAACATTTCTAGTTTTCACTCTTGTACTTTTTGTTTTTGCTTTTTGTTGTGTTTTTGTTGGTACTAGATCCAAATTGAAATTGAGAATATTGTCGCACTTACTCGATCATTGTTCAATTTAAAATAATGATAGATTTCATACTCGATAAATTAAACTTGGGCTAAGGTCCGGACTGAATCGCTTTCTCTAAAATGATTCGTGCTCATACGAATAAATATTCTCTGGTGTAATAGATTATAGCACACCGCCTCCATGATACAACAATCCGGCCACTCAGTTTAACTTCTTTTAGTCTACACAACCTTAAGAAATAGAAGCATCAGAAATACCTTTCTTTGCCAAATAAATAAAGTATAAAATAGAGAAAAAAAAAACATGAGAGTAACCCCCCCCCCCCAAAAAAAAGAGTGGGCTAGATGAACCTCTATTTATAGTTGAATGAAAGTTGTAACTCTTAACTCAAAAATAATTAGTCCATTGACTTATGTCATAAAATTCATAATTATTTTGGTCTTTGTAACTTATTCACCATAACATAATGACCACTTAAATCAATCTAATTGTTCTCGCAATAAGGATAGAATATATTGTTCTCGCAATAAGGATAGAAAATGTAACTTATAGCCCACTAATTTCAAATAACTCTTATTATATATATACTAAATGTTAATCTTTTAACTCTTGTGGCTTATAAAGATATAAACAAATCTGATTATAATCAAGCTAAAATAAAAATACAAATAAATGTGAAATTGTTGCAATATAAATTAGATAAATAATAAAGACTATTTTTATTTTTATTAAAATGCTCCAATAGTTTTCATTACTCGGTAAACCCTCTTTTACTGATACATTTTTCACAAAAAAAAAGGGACATGTGTACATAAACCTAAGCCTCCTCATGCCAAGCGTAAGGATCTCTGATCACTTTAGCGGAAAAAAATGAAACTATTACGTTTATGTAGTGAAACATTGTGGAGAATGAGCTAATCGAGTCGAGCTTGTCGGGTTTGTCTGCTGCCATGCTCGAGCTCGAACATAGCTCAATAATTGACATTAGAATCTTACTCAAGCTTAGCTCAGAGCGTAGGACTTGGGCCGGCCCTGCATTAATAAGTAACAGATCCACCTAAATTTCTCTGTCTCTCTTCTTGTTTCACTTTTATTCTTTTCAAATTTTTTTGGTAATTAACCCTAAACTATGTTTTCATACCTGTATTTATCATTTAATGCTTACAATACAACATCCATGATACTACATCACAACAAAAATATCCTTGAGTGTAGCATGGTTTAAAAATACTTATAATTTAGTTGATTCCAATTCCCTTTTCTTTTATCAAAAAAAAAATCCCTTTTCTTATCATTTTTTTAAAGCATTTTGTTACTATTCAAAATCCATACCATTTTTTTTTATTTTTTTGGTTCTCTTCTCATGTTTTGAAAATCCAAAATACCCCAAACAGATTATGGTACATTTGCGTCACTTTTCTATTTTCAGGCAAATTTTATTTCTTTCACATCGATAAACGCATTGTTATACCAAAAAAGAAGTAGATGAGAAAATATTTAATATAATTGTGATATCACATAATCACTATCACATAGTAGATCTCACTAAATTCTATAATCACTAATAATTTTCATATTCAACAACTAAGATGTGGAATTAATGGAATTCATTTATTCTATTTGTTTGTTTATTTATTACACTTGTATTGAATATTTACTTGGAATGGGCAAAGCAAACTGTTCTGGCAATAGTACCACTTAGATTCTATCCGGACCCACACACGAACGATTACCCACCTTTTGCCCAACGAAAACTATGGCCAGTTACACCACCCCAACCCATTTTTCACATTCCGAAACTACCCCCATTATGCACCCAAAATTACATTCTAATCCTGAACCTTAAAACTAAAGAAAAAACCTGTACGAATCCCAAACCCCCACTCCTTCCTTATAACCAACCACCTTCTCAAAAAACAGAGAGGGAGAGAGAGAGAGATGAAGAAGAAGGCAAGTTTGATGTTCCTGGTCAAGAGGCTAGGAAAGAAGAATTCATGAAGGTTGAAAAGCTTTGGGCTAAGGTGGAAGAGGAAGTCTAGCTTGGGTGTTTGGTTCGTTGATGATTTTCTATTCAAGATTGTCTATGTTCTTGAAGCCATCGTTTTGGTGTCCGCTCTCTGTTTCTTCTTCCTCTGTTTTGGGTGTCACATCTGAAATATGGTATTTTAGTTTTATGGCTTGGATCAACACTTTGTGAGTCGTACTTGATGATGCACAAAATTATCTTGTACAATATCAACAGTCAAGTAGATGAATGTGTGTAATTAATGAGCAATCAATGACAGGTCAATGACAAAATAGTAAATATAAGCAAACATACAAAGATTTATAATGGTTCGGTCCGGGTGACCTACGTCCACTCTCGGGAACGACAGCGGTGACCTGAGTCTTTTATTGATGAACAATGTAACCGGGAGAATAACTCTGAGTGTATTACAATGCTTTTGGGAGAGCGAGAGATGTGTGTGATCTCAAGGTGTAGAGGTCTCAAGGAGGAGATCATCCTCATGCTCCTTCATGTGGAAATGGGCTTACATTATATAGATTTTCTAAGGTGGTGATGTGAAGGAGAAGACTTACACTCATTTTGGTAAGTACAGTTTTAGTAGGATTAGATCTTCGTGCGTATCCCGATATTTTCTTCCTTGTGTCTCTATTCCGTCGGAGGAGGACTCTGAGTTGGATTTGATCCTGAGTGGCTGGACTTGTGTTGGAGTGGCTGGACTTGTGTTGGAGTGGCCAGGAGAAAAGAGTGAAGGAGGAACTAGGAGGAGGGCCAGCCTAAGCGGCGCCCCCATGGGATGACTTGGGCGACGCCCACTAGTACCTTGGGCGGCGTCCTCTTGGGTGCTTCCCTTGGCTTGGACTCCATTTGACTCCTTCTTGATGGGTTGATCTAGTTCCAATGGAGCTCCTTTCTGGACTTTCTCGATTTATTTAAATTGGGCTTGAACCAATCAAATTTGGGCTCGTCAGTACTGTAGAGAGAGAATGAGGGTTGGAGAGAAAAAGTGCAGAGGATGTATTTGTAGATGGAGGAAAGCCCATTATTCAATATTCTTGTAGCTGTAAAATTCTCTTTTCTTTTATTTTGTTTTCTATTTGCTCTCTCCTAACTCTTATCTTTCTAGAGGCAATACTTATATTCCAATGCTTGGGAGTTTGGGTTTTTTCTTTGGACAGGGGATGAAGTGTATCTGTAGACTGTAATCAGATGTAACTCTTGTTGTAATGTAGTACTCTCTCTCTCTCTCTCTCTCTCTCTCTTAATCATATGGTCACATATATGCATTGCCTACCAAACCCCCCACCGCTAAGGTCTCTGTCACTCCGCCACCACCTGCGGGTTGTTGTTGTTTAGAATTGAAGTATTATTTTAATAGTAATGTAGTATGTGTTTCGTATTTTTGCATTGTTGTTTTTTCTTATCTAGTTTCTGCATTTCTCATAAAATTTTATCACACAAATAATAGTGAAAATAACATTATTTTTAATTTACTGACTTAATTTGTTTGCTCAATCATTCATTATGGTAAATCAACAGTGGTCTCCAATTTTAATTTGGATTTGCTATCAAATCATTCGTACATTATGATTGCTTATATTGAATTGTTATATGAAGCTGAAGAGAAATGGAAGAAAATGTTTCTTGTCTTTGAAAATGGATATGAGTAAGGCTTATGATCGTGTAGAATGGTGTTTTCTTGAGACAATAATGGTCAGACTCGTGTTTAACAATCACCGGATACAATTGATCATAAAATGTGTAACTTTTGTTTCTTATTCAATTAGAATGAATGGAGATCAGATGAGCTATTTTTATCCACATCGAGGGGTTAAGGTAAGGTGATCCATTGCCTTTCTATTCATTCTTATTGTGTTCTAAGGGGATTTCAGCTCTATTAAAGAAAAAAAGAGGACAGAGGAGGCATCCAAGATTTATCGGCTAGGAGGAAAGGTCCTAATTTTACTCATCTACTCTTCGCCGATGATAGCTTGTTCTTTGCTAAAGCAAATAAGATAAATGCACAAAATATCAAGAATTATTTATTTCTTTTTGAAAAGGCATCGGGTCAGACTATCCAGCTGTCCAAATTAGAGATAGTTTTTTCAGATAATGTTTCTCTTGTAGAGAGAAATTCTGTTTTGGAGTTGTTGCCTTTTAAAGTTGTTGTAAGTCATGAGAAATACTGAGGTTTACCTTTAGTATTGGGGAAAACAAAGAAGCAGATGTTTGACAATATTAAGCAACGGGTTTGGGTTGATGACAAAGTAAGCTTCTATCTCATTAGGGATGGCAGTGGACCAGGAAAAAATGGATATTCGTCCAAACCCGTCCCGTTTGGACCGGAGATGGACTATACTTATTGGACGGTGGACGTATACGAGGATACCCGTATAAACCCGTGCGGGGATGGACTTACCCTTACCCCTGCCTCGTACCCGCCCCGCCCTGCCCCGTTAAATAAATAAATAAATATAAATATATATTGAGTTGATTTTACCACCATTATGTTGTTTGTGGACATTTGTTTTGGACATTTGTTGTTTGTGTTTTATTCAAATATGTTATGTTATATCATGTTGTGTTAGATTATGTTAGATTATTTAAAATATTGTTGGAGTATTTAAAATATTGGATTTAATTAGCTTGGGTTTGAGCGGGTACGGGGGAATCAGGGACAGGGACGGGGATTAAAAATTTACCCGCGGACAGGGATGGGGATGAAAATTATACCCGCTAACGGGAGTGGACCGGGGATGGACGAAATTTTTTTAAGCAGGTATGGGGATGGAGACTACACCCCCCGCCCCCGTTTCGGTCCATTGACATCTCTATATCTCATGTAGGTAAGGAAGTTTTAATAAAATCTATGACTCGGGCGATTACCACTTGCGCTATGCCCTGTTTCAAACTTTCAATGTCCTTTTGTTTCGAAATAAATAGTATGATGTCTAATTTTTTGTGGGGTCAAACGGATGAAGGTAAGAAAATCCACTGGGTTTCTTTGGAAGTAGTTGTGTTTATCAAAGTGTAAAAGTGGGATGGGTTTTAGAGATATTGAGGTTTTTAATATTTCTTTAATGTTAGAGGCTTATTTAGAATCCTGATTCATTATTATTCCAAGTTATTAAGGCTAAATATTTTTCTTCTTCTTCTTTGATGTAGGCTAAACTTGACTCAAATCTTTCATATTCTTAGAGGAGTATATTAGCCTCGAGACATGTTGCGAAGGCATGATTGCAGTAGAGAATTCACAATGGTCAAAATGTAAGAGTAAAGCTTGATAGGTGAATTCCAAGACCATATATTTCCAAAGTTATTAGTCAGTTGTCAGATCTCATTGATGATATAAGAGTGAGCTATTTTATTGATATTGTGACTCAAAGTTGGAATGTCGAATTGTTTTGTCAACATTTCTTGAATGTCGAATTATCCCATTATATCCACATCTACCGAAAAATCGTCAAAGGTGACATTATAGGAATTTCAGCCATTTTTTGGTACGTATTATATATCATCTTGCTATTGAACAAAATTTGGTTGGTGTTCAACATAATTCAGCTCTACAAGCAGGAAGGGTGATAAATGGTCTAGTATGTTTATTTGGTCTCTAAATGTGCCTAACAAAATAAAGAATTTCGCTTGGAGGCTGTTTATTGATATTCTACCTATCTTATGCAACTTACAAAGCAGAAGAGTTCATGTTCTTAATGAGTGTTACTTGTATGGTGAGTCATACAAGTCTTCATTCCATCTATTTTTAAGGTGTTCCTTTGCAATTGTTGTTTGGAAAGTTGTTAGATTACATTTCTCGCAAAGATCTTTGTCAAATGTTCAAGATTGGTTGGTTAACATTTCAGAACATTTACAGGATGAACAAGCTGCATTGGTAGTAGACATTACTTGGACAATTTGGTTTAATAGGAATAAAGCAGGGGTGGAGGAGTGTTATAGAGCTCCATTCGAAGTTGTTGAATTCTCTAAGGATTATCTTCTACAATTCCAACGTATACAAGCTCAAGGTCTTGTAGATGTTCTCCAAGCTGATCAGATACAAACTGTTAAATGGATTACTCCACCAATGGGTACTTGCAAAATAAATTTTGATGGTGCAATCTTTAGTTCTTGTAGATGCTCAAGAGTAGGAGTGGTGCTATGGAATCATGAAAGACATTTTTTAGCAGGCTTTAGTCATAAACTGGCTAGACAACTAAGTGCAAACATTGTTGAAGCTTTGCCTGCTTTTACTGCAGTTCGTTTAGGCCAGGAACTTGGTTGTAAGTGGATTGTTTTAGAAAGAGATTCCAAAGTTGTTATTGATGTTATTCAGAAGAATTAGTTGGAGTTGTCAAAGATAGGAAACTTTATGGAGCAGATTCAGGTTTATGGATCCAATTTTTAGTCCTTTTCAGTATCTTGGATTCGTAGAGAAGGAAATGAAGTCGCTAATTATCTTGCTAAATTTGTTGTGAATTGTAGTTTTCAAACTTTATGGATGGAGGAGGAAATTCCTTCTTTTTTTTTTGTCTTCCCTCCATAAAAATGTAATCCTTTCTAATTAATGAAATATATATCGTTGTTTTATCCGGAAAAAAATACGATTTTAGGAAAAGCTGTTAGGAGTTGAATTATTTTGATGGGACAACTTGGGGTTAGGAAAAGTAGGAGCAGTCAGCCTGTAACACCTCACCCTTCACATGGCATAATATTATCCGCTTTGGGCCCACTAACCCTTAGGATTTTGTTCCTCCCAGTACCTCTGGGAAAAGGCCTTATGTCATGTAAGGTGAGTGACTTACTTATAAACCCAATAACTTTCCTCTCCTGAACCGATGTGAAATACCAGGATCTCACAATCCACCCCCTCAGGGCTGCACGTCCCCGTGCAGCAACTCGCCAGCTACCTGTCCGCCCACTACACGCGAGCACTGCAGGGCCCCACATTCGATCCAGGAGAGAGTCGGCTCTGATACCATTTTGTAACACCCCACCCTCCACATGGCATAATATATATTGTCCGCTTTGGACCCACTGGCCCTCACGGTTTTGTTCCTCCCAGTACCTCTGGAAAAAAGTCTTACGTCATGTAAGGTGAGAGACTTACTTATAAACCCATCAACTTTCTTCTCCCTAACCGATGTGGGATACCAGGATCTCACACGGCCCTCATCTCATTCCTTTCTGAAATCAAGAATGTAGGGCCTGTGATATAATCTATCTATACCTCACATGGTTTAGATAGATTATTCAGAAGATATGGTTTGATGTTTGAGGTCTCGCTTCACTAATTGAAGTCAGTTCCTCGTGAACTTTATTAGTTAGGCAAGGGTCCTTCCCCCTCCTAGTAGTTAGTATGTTCTCTCGGGGGAAAGCCTTACTCTCATTTAATTCAAACGTAGCCCGCAAGAGTCAAGGGATTTTAAGGGTGATTTGTAGAGAGAATTACAATGAGGAGAGCTTATGAACAAAAAGTGAGCATGGTGGCGGCTTTTGCCACTTATGATCAATGTTCACAAGAGAGAGACAGTTTCATGTCTTACAATGTTCAAGCAACATTCTTGTTAGAACGATTTTTTAGGAGGCCCAGACAAAAATCGAACATTTCTGAAAGATGGGACAAGGTGATGAAGAAGGTCGTGTTTGATAATGTTTGGAATACACTAAACAAACGTTCATATTTTATTATTTTTTGATAAAATTGTTTTTACTTAAAAAATATTTTAAAATAATTATGAAATGGAATATTAGGTATAGAGACAAGTTTTCAAGTTCTAGGGTCTTGATTCTCTACATGGTTGGCTAAATAGTTAATTTAAAAAGTTGATCTAATTTGTTAACCTAAAAAGTCACTGTTATTGAATTAAATAAAAAATTCCAATTTTATTAGAACTCAATACTAAATTAATAGTTATGATTAATTAATTCAACAAATCAATTTAAAATTTTTAATTCCAAATAACATTTTCTTCTTGCTTAAGATTTTCTAGTTTGATGATGTCATGGAAGTCCTCAAATATAGATATAGATGACGAGCAGTAAACTTGGATTGTCTTGAATTCGAATTTTTATAATTTTTTGGAGTCAGGTCATAAGGAATTTATCCCTTTTAAATTCTCTAGTGTCGGTATGGATGATTTGCATTTAATTGGACCGAAGAATGGATTAGTCGAGGTACACGAAAACTCACTCAAACACTCTTGAGAGTTGAAAAAAAAATATGAATGATCCGTTAATGGTCGCATTCTATCGCCGTAATCATGAGATGATGTTTTTATGAACAATGCTATATAACTCAAATCTACAACCCAAATTTGCATTCTAAATAAAGGGGATCATTGAATCAGTGGGTTCTATTTAAAAAAGTTGATGAGTCTTACTCATCCAATGGTCCCCTCGAAATGTAAATTTGGGTTATATATTTTTTTAAGGACCCTTTATATATGTCGGGACAAATTTTATTGACAGTTGTATGATAAGACCTTGGATGTTTTTTGTCTTTTTGCCCAAGAAAAGTTAAATTATGCATATGCAATTATCAAAAGTTTTCTACCTAATGAGCCGTTAAAGCTTTAGGGCCATTGAGTTCCGTTAAAAAGAAAATTCTTTTAATTTTATTTAAACATAAATCACCACATGATATATAATTAGGAGATCCACTTGTAAAGAGCCTTTATAAATTAATGGGTGGGTAATATATCTTCAAGTGAAATTAAAAATAAATATATATTAAAAAGAATTTAAATTTGTATTTTAGTAATCGATTTTTAATATTTTTTTGAATCAATTATATTTTTTCTCTTCCTTGTTTTATCCTCCCATCTAGTGAAAAAACCTTGGGTCTTGTATAGTAGTTTTTTTTTAAAACTTTTTTTGATCATAGATTATTCATGATGAATTTTAATGAAATTCATTATATATACATACTAGTCATAACTTGTGTCTGAAAGCACAATGAAACATAAAATTTGAGCGCTCAAAAAATCAATCTCACTATATTAAATTTTTTCAACATGTGTATACTATTGGATAATGTTTGAAATAAAGATTATTTTAAATTACAAATTAATCAAATATTAAATGATTGAATATGTGATAGAAATGAGTGATGTGATGTGATATTTTTAAGAAAAAAAATATACAAGTAATAAATATTCAATTTGCTATGTGTTTTATTATATAGATATAGGTAGAACTTTACTGATTTATCCCCAATGATCTATTATTTATGGAACTTATCCACCTCCAATGATAGATTCTCCGGGATTGACTATGGTACCAAAATTCAAGTGATAAAAACATTTATAAATGTATTAAAAATACCCATAAATATAATAAATCGCTCATAAAAGTGATAATTTTTTTGTACTTAAGAAAAGTGATAAAAATAATTATCATAATTGTGATAAAAATATCCACAACAGTAATAAAAATACCCATAAAATGGATAATTTTTTTTGTTATAAAATAACTCACAAAATTATAAAAATACTTTTTAAAATAATAAATTTTGGAGGTATAGTATTAAAAAAAATTTTTGACAATACCACAGTCCAATCCTAGATTCTCAAAAGTGAAATAAGTCAGAGACATCATTACAAACGTCATATGACAACTGAATAGACTAAAATATTTTTCTAATAAATAGCAAAAGTTATAACTTTTAATGGTTAAGCTATACTTTTTAAAGATAAAATCACACCGAAAATAATGATCTTTGAAAAATCATAATCGATCATGAATTTCTTAAATTAGTTATAACTTTTCATTTACAAGTTATAACTTGAATTTCAAAATTTATAAATTTTTTAATTGTTCACAATATTTTTTTGATCGATCATGCCATTTTCAATTTATAACTTCCACCGTAAAAAAACTTTAAAATTTAGGAGTTTTAATTTTTAAATTTCGGTTTTCTTATTTGATTTTTTTCAAAAGTAACTGTGATGTTATGGTTATTTTGGTCCTTTTGCTTCAATTATTCAATCCAAGAAATTAGGAATGATTCTAGTCATATGTCGCCTATTGAAAAAAGAGAACACAAATATGGGTTGTCTTCTTGTCATAGCACTGTGATATAGTGCCAAATTGTCTGAGACTTTTGTTTAGAAAAATTTTATTTTGCTTCATCATCGTTGTTATCTAAGTTCCCTTCGAGCTTAATCAGGCTGGATTCAAACTTTTTTCAATCTTTTGCCTAGATAATTTTGTCAGAACCCTTACCAGTTTCCTTTTGTTCTACTGATGCCCTTGGTAAATCCAATTTTAGCAAGGCATTTACTTTTGAAGTTCAGGTGTTTGATGTAATGTTTTAATATGAACAATTAACTGGGTAACTATGAGTTGGGTAAGTGTTCACATGCCCAATTAATATAATCTCGTTTGGGTTTTTGTATTGATAGCTACAGCATTTGTGTGGTTTAATCTGTTGTAGGAACTTGCTCGATGGCTTGGTTTGTGATCATTGTTTCAGGGATGCTTGTCTGGTTTGCTTCTCTCTGCAAAATTCTTCATGCATCATGGTCACCTTCCAAGGCAACATTCTTAAAATAGTACTGGTAATCTGCGTGCAGTTGACGCAACACAAATTAACAGAATAGTCGAAGTAATGCTATGTACTAACTATAACTATATTCGCAGTATTAACTATATTCACAGTTTTGTATAGACGCATAAACTGACATCTCCTACATTACATAAGCATGCAAAAGCAAGGGAAGAAAACAATTCCACCCTTGTAAATGGTCGACTGTCGTTAAGCTTTCACAGGTGGCGAACGGACTGAACTTGGGTTGTACTTTGATCACCCCAAGCCTTGAGTCATCATAATCATATCTATTCTCACTAAGAAAACTTTTGATAGCTGTTGGAAGGACAGGTTGTCCTCGGCTGTGACTATCTCTTCCGGTTATCAGTAAACATCTTCGTCTCTGTCTAAGTGACTGATACTTGAGATTCAATCATTTGCAAGTGCTCCCCTAGGGCTTGAACGACCTCCATTGCATGGAGATCATGCAAGTCCAACTTCCACATATCATTATTACGATTCTTTATCATAAGAATTTCTTTAGCTGCCTTCGCATGCAGTATCTCACAGGCCATTCGTTCTGCCTGAGCCTTAGTGACAACTCTTGGGTAGAAATATGGTCCCTTTTTAGGTAAGCATCCCGAGATGCTTTCGAATATAGGGATGCTAACTTCATCATTTTTATTGCATATTTTCGCCATACCAAATAAATATCATTACCTCCCTCCTGATTAGGCTCTATTAAATCTTCAGTCTTACCATCCTCATGATCGAGAACATAACTCATCAGCTCTTCGAGATCAATATTTGCAAATTTTGCCTTTTGATCCTCATCGTCATGATTCCCTGTATTTGAACTTTTTGTCAATATCGTTATTTACACATGTCATAACGTTTCTGTCAATACAATAATCAAGTCTTCTCAAATTTTGAACATATGGATTATTACCCATATTGTTTTGTTGTTGATGATTAACGTGGTACGAAACCCAATCAGGAAGGTTAGGATTCCACCATGAAGGGATCATCACACTAGCATAATTCATCATCTTTGAACTTTGGTGTTAAATTTTTCTGGGTATAGAGTGTCAAAAAAAAAAACCCTAATGCTACCTCACGTTTTTTCTTTGCAAACCAGAATATTTGATTGTGTGTGGTCTAAAATCCAAGACATCAAGGAGTTTAAGAGATTACAAAGACCAAAAGATATGTTTCTTGAGTGTTCCATTTGAAATGGAAAACTAAATGAAGAACCTTCCAAGTGTACAGTGTTAACAAATGGGGAAGGAATGAAGGAGGGTATAACGAGAGAAAATACCCTGTTCAAAAGAGACATAATATCATATTCAAAACACGCACACATACACAAAGCACACATATACATAATACCATCTTCTCACCCTAAATAGGCAAAAAATCTTTCATCAAAATACACAACCCTAACATCAACAAATGAAGTCAACATCTTATTTCATACAATTAATAAACCCTAACATCCAATTTCATAAAAATAAATTAAAACCTTACTAACAACTATAACATTCAATAAAAACCCTACACAATGTCATGAAAACCCCAAAATAACAAAAACAACACGAAAATATAACATTGAAAACACCCAAATTGACAAAACACCCACATTATACAAAACATAAATTAGGACAATGTGCAAGTGTGTGTGTGTGCGCGCTGCTGTGTGTTTGTTTGTGTAAATATCCAAATGTGATCATTTTTTTTTTCGAACCACAACCACAAAAGCCAAAATTTTCTCCATCCCCCCCCCCTCTATCCTGTTTAATATGTTCAAAGCTAGACATTCAAGACAAAAAATATTGAAGGATTTGATGCAAGCCACTTTCCTCTATAACCCACACACAACTGAAGTGTAAAAAAAAACATAACAATTTGGTATGGTGATGACAAAACACATTCCAATTTACATAACATAAAGACAATCAATTGATTAAATATCCAAAACAGACCGTTCAATGTCCTCCAAGCAAGCACCACCCATGTCAAACCAAACACCAAAGAAAATCAAATCGAAATACACGTGATGTGCATGTGAGAAATTTCGTTAAAGTTAACTGCGAATTTGGATGGAATAGTCATATTGACACAAATTTTATAGTTCAGGTGTTAAATTGACACAAAACATAGTTTAAAATTTTAATTAACACAAATGATATACTTCAAGGGCCAAATAAATAGTTAACTTAACTCAAAGGTTAAATATATTCTCATTAATTTAATTTTTTAGCTTTTGAAATATAATTAATCAAGTGGTAAATGTCCTAAATAGCCCTGAAACTATGACTCTAGCTTTAAAATGTGTCATAAAATTTTAAATTATCTCAATTTTAATGCTTGAACTTCTAAAGTCGTTCCATTCATTTAAAAGTGTAAATAAACCATTTTTTCTCTCATGAGAAACATGTACTTCTGTTATAGGCAATATAGAGATGTAAAATCTCAAAGATCTCATTATAGATCATTCTCGCATTTAAAGACTCAATATCAAATCTCAGAGACCTAACAGTAGCACATGATATTTAACTCTCTAAGCAGTAGCACATGATTTTGAAATGGGAAAAGAAAGATGTGCTTTTAACGCCTAAAATGGAGGATGGAAGGGGATAATTGAAGTTTAGGGGACAAATTGATACAATTAAAAGTTGGGTTAATCTCAAATTGTATCATGAAAGATTGTTCAAATCTTAATTTGCACCCTCAAAGATAGAAATTTGTATCAATTCGCACCGCAAACGCCCGTCTAAAACTAAATGGATAAATTATACCTAGACTCCCTCATACTTGTCATTTAATCATTTAGACCTCTCACATCTGAAATATTACACCTACATCCCTTTAGAATCCAAATATGACTAAAAATGTTCTTCCAATTGGACATCCAAATAATTCTGTTTAAATGATGCATTACATTGGATATAAAGAATATTATAATACCTGCATTATATTCGGTATTCAAATGGTAAACTTGATTTTGAATTTCAGAGTAAACGGACCCACAAAATAAAAAGTAGTATGAAAATTATAATTTTTTATTGAGATGAAATAATATTTTTTAACTGTTATATTAACAGATATCAATAACAAGGGGTTATGTGTTATATGTGCACAAACGTCAGAAGATGTAGGAGTAATATTCTAAATGTGAGGGGTTCAAATGATTAAGTAACAAGTATGAGGGGATCTAGATATAATTTATTCATTTAGTTTTAGAAGACAAACTGATGACTGTTAGTTTCAGATACGCATTGATATAATTTTCTATCTTTGAAGGTATAAATTGAGATTTTTGATATTTGAATGTGCAAATTAAGATTCAAACGATCTTTTGGTTACAATTTGTGATTAACCCTTAAAAGTTTATGGGTTATTTTAAATTAGAGTTGTTATTTAAAAATCACTTATATTATTCATCTTTCTCCTTAAGATAAGGGATGATAATTTTTGACACAAAACGAAAACGCTAATAGGTTAAAGTTAATCATTTCTTAATACGAAACCATAAATGATACGACCTATTAACACGAATAATAAATAGGTGGGATTAGTATTAAACATACATTTAACTAGTATTATGATTAAAATGCCAATTATTTGTTATTTTTTATCAACTATTGATATAATTATTGTAAAAAAAATATTTTTAGTCATTTTTACTATTATGTTTATTAAGTTAATTTTTTATTTATAGAAAAAGTATAAGTATTGAGTTAATTAAGTGATAATAAAATTTTATAGCATTAAATCTTAACATTAAATTTTTTAGGGTTAATCTCAAATTACACCACGAAAGATCGTTCAAATCTCAATTTACACTCTCAAAGATAAAATATTCAATTTACACCCTCAAAGATAAAAATTTGTATCAATGTGCACCTGAAAACAATAGTTTGTTTGCCGTCTAAATTTAAATATATAAATTACACCTAGACCCCTCTCATACTTGTCACTTAATTACCTAGATCTCTCACATTTGAAATATTATACCTACATTTATTGAGAATCCAAATATGACTAAAAATATTTCCTCAATTGGGCATCAAAATAATTCGCATTGGATATAAAGAACATTATATAAATATTTGTATTACATTGGACATTCAAATGGTAAGTTTGATTTTAAATTTTAGAGTATAACGGGCCCACAAAATAAAAGGTAGTA
Source organism: Ilex asprella (assembly GCA_023539305.1). Taxonomy (NCBI): domain Eukaryota; kingdom Viridiplantae; phylum Streptophyta; class Magnoliopsida; order Aquifoliales; family Aquifoliaceae; genus Ilex; species Ilex asprella. The sequence continues at coordinate 5,169,512 of CM042188.1, forward strand.
TGAAAATGATAATTTTTTTATTAGGATTAAATCATATTTTTTAACAGTTATATTAACAAATATCAACGACAAGGATTGAGATGACAGTGGACCGGAAAAAAATGTGTATTAGTTCAAACTCGTTCAATTTGGACCAGGGATGGACCATACATATTGAACAGTAGACATATACAGGAATATCCGTATAAATCCGCACAGGGATGAAGGTGGGGATGGACTGACACTTATCCCGTCCCCTCCTCGCCCCTTCTGACCCCCACTAACCCGTAATAAATATATAAAAGATCATAAACCACAAATCTCATTCCCACCCACCTATAAGGTTAATTTCAAAATTCAGTGGCCCACTTTTTTTTTCTTTGTCTAATAAGATAAGATTTATTATCTTTGTATTCTTTTTGATAGCTTTTGTTAGATTTGTGATAGGTTTTATTAGATCTAAAGGTCTATGTTGTGTTAGCTATTGAAAGTTTTTGTTTTGGATCTATAGTGTGTTAGATACAAGGTTTTTAGATGTTGTTTGTTCTTTTTTTTTTGGTTAGATTTGCAATTTTCATGTGCTACATTTGATTTTTTGTGTTAGATATACAATATTATGAATTTTCTAATTTGATGCTACTTGAATATGGTATTTGTTGAATTCTGATTATAGTGTTATATATGGTTTTTGCTGATTTTTGAGTTTATTCTACTTAAATATGTTTTTTGTTCTTTGAAAATTGTTGGATAGACTTTTTGTTTGAAAAGTGCTGGATAAACTTCTTACTTATTCAGTATACCAAATGTTAGCCCTTATTTTATGAGAAAAATTATGTGGTAATTTTTAGTTGGTGACATGCAATTTTTTTTTATTTTTTGGATTATTTACAATATTAGATTATGTTGGACTTAGACTTGGGCTTGGGCAGGGGTGAAGGTAGGGACGGGGTAGGGATTACAAATTTATCCGCGGACGAGAATAGGGATAAAAACTATATCTGTTAACAGGAGTGGACCGGAGATGGACAGAGTTTTTTTAAACAGGTACAAGGATGGAGACTATACCCCCCGACCTCCACTTCGGTCCACAGCCATCCTTAAACAAGGATTACACAAACTTCAGAAGGTGTAAGAGTAATATTCTAAATTTAAGGAGTCCAAATGATTAAGTGATAAACTTAAGAAATTTAGGTGTAACTTATTCAACTAATTTTAGACAATATTTCAGCATTTATATAAAATTATATCATTGAGGATATAAATTAAAATTCAAACGATTTTTTAAAACACAATTGTGATTAACCCAATTTTTTATTTACAGGCTATAGGTCAATATGAACACTGACACAAAAATAAGAACATCTAAAAGGCTAGCTAAACCCACAACTTTAGTTAGAGCTGTTAATCGAACGAGTCCGAACTGAGCTTGAAAAGTTTGATTCTTAATCGAACTTAAAAAATTGTTCAAGCTTGGCTCGTTTAGGAAACGAGCCGAGCCTAAACGAGTTGAACTCGAGCTGAATGCGAGTCGATCCCGAATATTTGCACATAAATGAGTCGAGCCTGTTAAGTTTGAGCCGAACTTGTAGTACTTATTTTCTAAACGAACCTAAAAATTTGTTCAAGTTTGAGCTCATTTAAAAAAATGAGTCAAATCTGAATGAGCTGAATTCGAGAATACTAAATACTCAAGCCAATTTTGATTAACAATCATAATTTTAACTATTTTAGATAACCGGTCCTTAAAATGTGGCTAGCTATTTATTTCCCTATCTATTTCCCATTGCCCTCATTTCACTCGCTATAGCTAGCCAACTTCTCCCCCGCTGGCTCCCAGACTCTCGCCCCTCTCTGCCTCCCTCGCCTCTCATCTGCCTCTCCATCGATTGAACTCGAAGCCTTCACAGACAGTGAAGCCACAAGCCACAAAAGCGGGCCCCGATCAAACTCCCTTTGCCGCCTCCTCTTTCTCTCAGACAGTGAAGCCACAAGCCACAAAACCAAGCCCCGATCAAACTCGAAGCCACAAGCCCCGATCAAACTCGACAGTGAAGCCACAAGCACCGATCAAACTGGAAGCCTTCATCCTCTTTCTCTCAGACCATCGATCGATGATAATGAGTTTCTTTTGAAATCGAACAAATCAATCGAACAAAGCTGCTTCAGATTTGCTGCTTCAAATCAATCGAACAAAGCTCTTTCTCTCAGAGCTGCTTCAGTGTCGAAGGCACAAGCCACAAGCCTTCAGAGCTGCTTCAGGTACATACTCTCTCTCTCTCTCTCTCTCTCTCTATCTCTGTGCTATGTATATATATCGTTGTATGTGTGTATGTAATGGGTTTGGTATTGTATGGTAAAATCTGGGCCAGAGAGTTACGGGTCGACGAACAATCCCTGTTCTTCGCCCTCTCTCTGTGGTGCTGCTATGGGCAGTGATGTGGTGGGGTTTTGTTGAGAGATCTGAATTTGGTTGGTTTTGTTTGAGAGATCTCATTGTTTAATTGGGTTTTGTTGAGAGATCATAGTATTTGGTTGAGAGATCTGAATTGGGTTTTGTTTGACTGAAATTTGATATTAAATTGTTTTGTTCCTTTTGGTATGATATTGAATTGGGTTTTATTGAATTGCCTTTGAATTGGGTTTTCTTCCATATTTGTGATTGGTGGACCTAGAGATTGAATTGGGTTTTATTGAATGTCATAAATATGGTGATGATATGACATAGTATTTTAGATTTTATTATTGAAAGTTAGTTGAAGTGGTTAGCTAAAATAGATAGCGTTGTTGGAGTGAATTTGAAAAAGTGGCTAGCTAGATAATATAATATTTAAATATATTTTGAGTAGCTATTTTAGATAACATTGTTGGAAATGCTCTAAACAGGTCAGAGCCGAATTGAGTTATGAACTCAACTAGGTAATCACACGTGATTGTCACCCCACACTCTTCCCATTCCCCATTTTTGTCTTGTAACGTTTTCGCAGCTTTGTCTTCTCAATTGGTTAAAAAATTTGCAGTTCCTTCTGATTTCGAGGCGGTTAGAGGAATCAGAGAGGGTCTACTTGATTCTATTGCTATGGCAGAGGGAAACAACTTCTTGTACTAGCAATTCAGGTACATTTCTTTCTTCTGCACCCCATTCTAACCCTATGCTTGGCTCTGTGTGTGAGACAGTTTTTGTAGTTCAGTCCGATTGCAATGGTCAATCCTAGACTTTTGTTTGAGCAATAAATTGGACTCATCATCTAGTTTGTGATTTATCCTTGTTTATATGATCATATCGGGTTACTTGAGGGCTTGGTGATGCTGGATTCCTTATTCAATCCAAGAAATTGGGAATGATTCTAGTTCATATGTGTCGCCTATAGAAAAAAGAAAACAAAAATATGGGTTGTCTTCTTGTCATTGCATTTTGATATTGTGCCAAATTTTCTGAGACTTTTGTTTAGGAAAAATTATTTTGATCCACCGTTGTTGATATCTAAGTTTCCTTGGAGCTTAATCATGCTGGATTCTTTGTTCAATCTTTTGCCCAGAAAATTTTGTCAGAACCCTTACCAGTTTCCTTTTGTTCTAGTGATGCCCTTGAACCAACCAGTCTTATTAGCAATAAATCCAATTTTAGCAAGTTGTTTAATTTTGAAGGCCAGGTGTTTGATGTAATGTTTGTCTAAAACTATTAGCTGGGTAAGTGTTTTAATATGATCTTTCTCTGACGTTAATTATGGGTTTTAGTCACCGATTGTAGTAATATTGTGCATATATTATGGTGAAGAGTATGGTCAGTCTTAATTCTTGATATTCACATGCCCAATTGATATAATCTCATTTGGGTTTTTGTATTGATAGGTACAGAATTGTGTGGTCTAATCTGTTATAGGAGCTTGCCCGATGGCATGGTTCATGATCATTGTTTCAGGGATGCTTGTCTGGTTGGCTTCTCTCTGCAAAATTCTTCACGCATCATGGTCACCTTCTAAGGCTACATTCTTAAATAGTACTGGTAGGTAATCTGTTACATGCTTGTTTGTGTATTTGATTTGTATAGATGAGTTTGTTGGTTATGCATAATACCACATTTTCTATCAAATATCAGGTGGAGCTCTTCATAGGAAAAATGTGTTGCTGGTTATAGCCCATCCTGATGATGAGTCTATGTACGCATGAAAATCCAAAAATATGTTGCTAAACACCTAGTTATGCAGTTGCTAATGTTACAAAATGATTTAAGCTGACCTTTGCAATTTGTTTTTTTTTTTTTTGGTTGTTGTTTGCCATTGAAAATGTGAAACTACATTCATATTTCTTAATATTAAAATCAATGTTTATTTCCTTGCATCTTTTTGGGCCTTCGTAATTGCATGTTCAAGGGCCGGACTACTTGTCCACCTTTGCTTGGACAATATAATTTTTACATTTCAAAAATAAATGTTTATGTATGAATGTTTTCTAGATACAGCTCCATATAACAACACTTTAGAGAGAGCTTGAACACTTTTTGCTAGAGTGTTGATCTTAAATTTTTGTACTCGTAACCATGTAGTTTTCCCTTGTTATAGCCATGGTTTTGGAGGGTCATCCAATGGCCATGATCAACACCTTAATATGCAAGAAATAAATTCTTTTTTGGTTAACTTAACGTAATTATGAGTGCTGTTCAGGAAAACTGGCATGTCTGTTGATAGGAACCATGTTACTGGATGCTAACTTACGGAGTCCGTGAATATTACACCTATTTTAAAAATATATCAGGCATTTTTAATGAGGTCAGTTTGCTATCTGATTTTAGTTATTATGAAAACCTTTGTTCATTTATGCAGGTTCTTTAGTCCAACAATTAATTACTTGACTTCAAGGGGGCATAATCTTCACATATTGTGCTTATCAACCGGTAATATGCTGTTATTGATTCATGAAAGTCGTAGAATACATGTCCATTTAGATGTTTCTTTTTTGCACGAGTAACTTTGCATGTAGAATGAGCTGACATCTTTGTATAGGTTAAACAAATTTGTGTATATGATAATGAATGAATTAATATATATTATTCATCCTTTAAGAAAACATTATATTAGTAGGCCCCAAAGAGGGGCCAGAACTCATTGCATTGTCCCTCCTTGCCCAATGTGTGTGGTTTGGTGGGCAATTGTGCATCTGGAGTTTATGTTTTATCCATGTATCAAAAGGGCGCTATTAGGAAAATAATTAAAATTGAGAAACTACTCCACTCTAAGCTAGTTTGGTATAACACTGCGAGTTGTTTGCTCTTTACTTAATTAAAAAAAGGTTGCAGTTCCTGTTAAAGCATTCCTTTAGCCTGATTCATTATGGCCTTAAGGTTCCTAAGGCTTTGCCTTACGCGAGCATCTATAGTTGACACCGAGTAGAGAAGCCCAAATGGCTCATATATACAATAACGATGTGGAATTACTTCTAACATAGCCCTTTGCATGCATCTCCGACTAGTAGATGGACAGACAACAAAAAATTAAAAATACTATCAATGTGCAGAATACTTGAGTGAAAATACAAACATAACCATTTAAGTGGATTATGGGAACACAGTTGATTGAGGCCTGACCCAACTTTGATTCATCAAGTGTCAATCCAAAACCAATTGAAAGGAGGAGCGGTATCCTATTTGGTTTTATAGGGTTCTACCTCATGCAAGAACCCACGAGGCCACAACCATAGTTGTTAGTATCGTACAATACGCCACAATACGGAGGAAAAACGATACGGATCGTAGTTTTGTATCGTTTTTACGTTGTATTGTCCGATACACGATACGTTTTTACGATACGATACGTATCAGTACGATACAAACGATACGCGCAAACCTGTTTTTTTTTTTTTTGCGAACGACTTCGTTTTGTCTAAATAATACACTGATTTTTTTTATTCCTGCCACTGAAACGACGTCGTTTCAGTGGCTAGGGTTTACAAAAAAATAAAATCCCTCTTATCGATTATCCTCTTCGTCTTCATCGTTCGCTGTCTCTCTTATCTCTGTTCTTCAGACGACGAAACACAGGAGACACACAACAGCCTTCGACACGCACCAGTCGATCTTCGACACACAGCAGCGTTTGTTCTCTCTGATCTCCGTGTTCTCTCAGTTCTTCAATCGACTATCTCTCTCTTCTTTGTTCTCCATCTTCTCTCTCTTTTCTCTGTTCTTCATCGAAGAAGGCAGCAAATTTTGAGAAGCCAACAAATTTTGAGAAGCCATCGAAGCAGCCAAGCCCTGGATTTGCAGTTGCAACTGGCTTCTTCTTCCTTCTCCAGCTATTCCAGCTAAGCCTGTGCAATGTAAGAAATTCTGTTAATTTATTTACAAAGCCAAGCCAAATAATTATTTTTTTTTGGGTATAAAAACCCGATCACAATGATGATGATGATGATAATGTATTTTCAATTGAAATTGAAGATTGAGTTCAATATGGATGTTAGAAATTTGGATTAGAAGTTTTTTGGTGTTTGAAGTTTGAATTAGTGAACTATGGTTGTGAACTTTGCATTATAATATTAGTGAACTATGTTGATGACTTAAATAGTTGGTGGAGTATTGATGAAATGCTATGTTTTTATGAATGTATGATTTTTTTTCAAAGGTATATATATTTTATTATTATTTATTTAAAATTGTACCGTATCTTACGATACACGATACAATACACTATTTTTAAAAAACGATACGTCTTCCGATACACAATTTGATAACTATGGCCACAACTATAAAAGCCGCGTAGTAATGAGTTGAGAGATCCACAAAACTCATATCCTTGTTTTGCTGACCTTGCAATCCCAATGTGGTATATGCTCTGACAGTTTTTATTGATGTTTACTGTTCTTTTCCCAGATGTGGTCATTTTCTGTCAGACTACATGAAGTGGATGTTGTTTCGACTAGACTGATACTATGTGCTTAGATGATGCCCAAAGCACAGAGCAAGGCTGGAAATGCCGGCATGTGGGATTTAGGTTTGAGATACCTAAGTTGAGAGAGTATTTAGATTGTCTATGTCATTTAACAATGTTTTAATGCTATTCAAAGAGGATTCTTACCTATCTGCAAATGTTCACACCTCAATGTGTGCACAGATATAATAAACACGTACTCAGTTGTGGTCAAGTGACAAAAGAAGTTGAATACACATATCATTTCAGTTGGTTTCATATTCTTCCTGAAAATAAAGTTGGTTTCAAATTCTGTTTGTATTTCTGTTTTCTCCTTCTCTTCTTAATTATCCATAATAATGTGTATGTGTGGTACAATTTTCAGTATTTTATTTGTGTATACCATTTATTACTTTGAGGTCATTTATCAATGGAAAAATTATGGCTAGGTGAGTCACAACCTACAAAAAAGTATATCGGTAATCTGTATGTGCAAATTAGTTGCCAATTATGTGGGATGCAATTTCCTGCTTCACAGGACATTTAAGAATTAGGTGGAAATTTTCTTACATTCATTTTACATCGCTTCCCCAACATATGATTTTTTGGCATTCATAATGTTTCCTAGTTATACATGTTATGTAGGCAATGCAGATGGAATGGGAAACATTAGAAAAGAAGAGCTCTATCAGGCTTCTGCAATTCTCAAGGTGCTATATTATTTGACACATTTCATAACCTGCCTGTTGTAATACTGATTGCACGAATACCAAGCCTTTTTTTATGCCTGCCTTGTTTTCTATGCTAGTGATTCTTGTCGGGGTGAATCTCAGAAAGGATATCACCTTGGTATTTATCGAGATTTGAATGTATTTATGCAGGTTCCACTCCAACAAGTAAAGATCCTGGACCATCCAGATTTGCAGGTTCTTTCTGAAGTCTCTCAAGTATAAATACACTTTGAGAGAAGTTTTGATATAATTTGGTTTTAATTAGTAGGACGGTTTTGGCAAAGTGTGGAACTGCAACTTAGTGGCAAGGATCATTGAAGAGGAAATTCATACTCGAGAAATTGAAGTGGTAAGATCCGGTTATAGCAAGCATATATGTTTCTCTTTTCCATAGTTTTTTGTTCAGTTCTCCTGCCTAGTAAAATATGTTTAAAAATGATGAAATTATATCTGAATAAGGGTGGTGTAATTTTTGGCGTTTAACATTGCTGCCACAAGCTTCTAATCCCGTGCAGCACACTATCCAACAAAATCTGCCAATGTGGTTTTTCCATCAATTTCTCTATTGTTGTGCTTCAGGTCATTACTTTCGATAATTATGGCATTTCAGGTCATTGCAATCATTGCGATGTGAATCGAGGGGTGCGGTAAGTTGATTTTGACTTTTTAGGCATTCTTTTCGGACACATTTGACTTAGTTTTTTTAAGGCATTCTTTTTTGTCCTCCTATCATACTCATTGCTCAACCTTATCTGTTTCTGGTCCATAAAAATAAAAATTGCTGTTTATTTTCCTTATTATCTGCTACATCATGGTTCCAAGTATCAGGCGATATTGATGCAACTTAGTCAATTTGTATCCAACTTAGAACCATCCTATAGGTACCGTTCCACAACCGTGTAAACCACGGTGGTATTGAGACTTGGCCAAATCATTTGAGACGCCTTCGCGTCAACCCCTAGTCATCTGAGTTATCATTTCCGATAACGTTTATTGAAGCAACAATATGGACTAAATCTCTTGTTTTCACCTTATTCTTTTATGTAGCATTAGAAGGGGTATCGGATGATACTGTTTTGTGACATTGCAACTGATGATTCTAAAATCCCTTTTTGAGGTGATGGTTGATATCGCGATCTTGAACCATGTGCTAGATATTTGATTGTTAAGGTGAAAATTGAGTTTTTTAATATTTTGGAAAAATTAAGTTATCACTTAATAATGGATTTTTTTTGTTTGATTTATGAAATGGATTAATTTGTATTTCTCTCCCTCTCTCTCTTCGAGCTGGTGTGTCTGTGTGGTAGGAGTTGGGTGTATCTATGTTTTATTTTGAGGTCTAACGAGAATAATAGCGTTGAGAGGATTATACATCTAGTTCTGCATTTTGTTTACCAGTTCAGGAAGGCTTAGTGCAAAAGTTCTAAGTAGATGCGGTTCATCTATAACCGTGCCCGAGTACCAGTCCTTAAAAATAAAAACTCGAGCAGGAACTTGGAATATTGTTTTTGATTGCTAAATTATATGAGCATTTTCTGGTAATCTGGTAACCATGGTTTGACATATAAAAGTCATACGGATGTTATAAAGACAAGCCAAAATTTTGTTGCTTTAGGAAATTGCAATCCTGTCTGAAATTATATCTCCATTGACCACTCGTGCAATTCCTGCTACAGGTTTTTGGTTTGCTGACTTAGTTCATTTTGCTTGTGTAGTGTCTTATAGTGCACTACTGTTTACACGAGGAAAGGAAATGGGTAATTGAAAATATGAGGATGTCAACTTTCTGTCTGAACTAGCAGTTGGCATGTGGAGTTATTATGGCTCCATGCAATTAGATACTCCTAGTGGTTGGTAGTATCAGCAGCTGATAGTTTTGTATCTGCATAAATTTACTTGGTTTTTTTTAAGGCAAAGCCTGAGCAAAAAAGGAAGTAACTGTATGGTACTCTGAAATTTTCCTATTATCAATGATCAAATAATGGTAATACTAGATTGAAAATTGTACCAACTTCCATTTTCTAAAGCCAAATGGCTTTGCATACTCCTATAAGTTTTGGAACAAAATTTTACTGCATGGATAGAATATAAGTAAGGTGGCAGCAGTTCAATATGTTATAAAATTGGTTTGACTTTTTTTTTTCTATAAAACAATTTAAGCAGGAGGCTCTTGCATGATACGTCACAGATAAATGTTGAAGCTTGGGAGCTTGTACGTAATCTCTCCATATTCCTTTTAACATGTTTTACATGTGCATGTCAATGGCTTAGATGTATGTTGAACAAATCATGAGGTCTTGTACCAACCTTTCTTAATGTTCTAACTAAATGTCTCCAAAAATTTACAGCACAGCAACCTTGTTTATGCTGAACTGCCGCATGACAGTGTCTTCTTGTTTAAATACTGTAGATAATTTAAAAAATAAATGAACTGGTTGGGAAATTCTTACATTGTGGTATTTAGTTTTCAAACAAAAGGTGAAGAATCTAAAGCGGAATTTTTAGGTTCATATAAAATTTATCATTAGCCTGAATGCTCAAGTCATGAATATTGTTTTCACAATCCTCAGGTCAGTACTAACATTTTACGCAAGTACAGTGGGCCAGTTGATATCTGGTTGTCCATCTTGTATGCCATGCGTTATCCAAATGGGCAGCTTCATTGCTTGCTAAACGAACATCCCGGCAAAAGCTATGTTGCAATGGCACAACACATGAGCCAGTGGGTTTGGTATGTTTGCTTATGCCTTATTTTTTTATTCAAAAAGGAAAACATATGACAAGAAATCTTGAACCTTTCCACTTTGTTATTTTATATTTTAATGTGATATGCAATTGGTTGCATTCTAGTTGTCAAACTCATACCTAATTTTTATGCTTTTTCTTTTGTCTTGCAAAGTCTTTTGCATTGATCATCATACACATCCATGGTGCAGTTTTTGTATGCACCGCTTAAATAAAGCATCTCGTACGAAATGGTTCACAGTTTATTGTGTTTCTTTTAAGTGAATGTTGGATTCCGTTGTGCAGGTTCCGGAAGCTTTTTGTATCATTTTCCAGTTTCACTTACGTGAACTTGCTTAGGAAGATCAACAAGTAGTTGTCAGGTTGTGGATAAATCTTGTTCTATCAACTTGAATATCATATTTCATCTAAATCTTTTGCTCTGTGCTCTGGGATATGCACCATCACTATTTTCTTGGCCTTGAATTGTCTATATTTTCTCCACACAAAATAAACCGTTGTCAGGATAAACAATTTGGTACATGCGAGGTTATAGGCAGTTGGAAGTAAAAATGGCTCTTGCTATCCTTCTTCACTGCTTTTATTTGTTGAAATATTTTGTCTTATATTCTCTTTTTTTGTGTCTAAGGTACTGCAGCAATGCAATCTGCGGCCTTTCATATTTTTGTTTGTACCCAGTCTCTTAACACGTCTCCAAAAACAGAAAAGGACCTACAATCAATGATAGGAGTCAGGGTATGGGAGGGCAAACACTGCAACCTGCAGTTGAATATAGGCAATGCTCTTCACTAAGAAAGCTTGTCTATATTACATCATTGACAACAAAATATAAGACTCTAAATTGTTATAAACTCGAGATTTGTATAGGACCAAGGCCTGTGAATACTGAGATGACTACTGTTTGCTATGTATATGTACAATTCCTTTTTGATGGCTTGATACTTGAGCAAGTTTCTTCTCTCTGATTTAGCTAATATGTCTGTATTCTGTCAATTCTGCAGCAGTGTTTGTGTGTGTGTGTGTGTGATTTCAGGCTTCGAGATCAGCAAAGACGATACTATTTCAGAATTATTGTATGTCAGGGTCTCGGGTTAAGGTTTTACTTGTTGATTTATAACATTTGTTCATTCCATGTCAACAGTTTTTGTGCAGAATTGTAGTTTCATCAACTCTCAAGTTATCTACATCTTTTATAAATTGTCAGGATTGTTCTTCAAAGTGGTCCTTTCACACTCTTCAATATCCAATCTTCTGTTCTGAAACTTCCTTTCGGATAGAATATAGCAAGTTAAGACTTGGTTGCGGTTATTTCAGTTTGTGCCAAATAATTCCTTTCGGATAGAATTATGTAAGGCTTGGTAGCTTTTACTGCGGTGCGTTTGGGGGCATGAACTTTGTTACGAGAAAATTGGGTTAGAAGGAGACTCCAAAGTTGTAGTTGATGCTATACACAAGAAGCAAGTAGATTTATCGGAAATAAGGAAATTTTGTGGAACAAATTTAGGCTTATGAGATTACTTTTATGCTTTTTCAGTATCTTGGACTCGTAGGGAAGGAAATGACGTTGTCAATTGTCTAGCTAAATTCATGATAAATTGTAGTACCCCATCTTTGTGGGTGGAGGAGGAGGAGATTTTCTCTTTCTGTTGTCTTTCCTCTATCAAGATGTAATAGTTTCTGGTTAATGAGATATTTATCGTTTTACTTCAAAATAATAATAATAATAGTCTCCTCGTTTTTTTTTTTAACAAAAATAATTGGAGAATAATTACAAGTAGATTTTCTAATATTTTCATAACGATAACAATAATAGAAACATTATGTAATTTTGTGTATTATTATGCAAATATTCTTTTCTTAGATTGTGCTGGAAGGTCACGTGATTATGCTTGTCCACGAATTAAATTGGGAGTTGATATCGGCAAATTCAAATTCAAATTTAACTTGAATATCCGGTAAATTCTACTTTCACAATCTATATTTATATGCACTAAAACTCAAATATCTAATCTAAAATTTTAATTTGGTTTGAAATAATTCTAGAACTAGATTTATCCGAATTTTAATTTAATTTTATAAATAACCACTAATTTTATTGTATATATGTAAATTTAATGATATGTTATGAATTATTAATCAAATTTTTTAAACTATATTCAATTAATCAGATTCGAAGTCCCGGGCATTCCTATTAAAACCGGACCCGAGTCGGTTAGTATTAAACTGCAAGTTATCCAAACCAAAATATCTTCTGAAACATATTAAACCAGCCAACTTCTCTTATCTGTTCCCTCCCAGCTTTATAAACACAAAGGCACAGAGAGAGAGAGAGAGAGAGAGAGAGAGATGAGTTCCCTAATCAGCACGCCCATTGCACCCACTTCACACACCCTTTTGAAACCAAATCGCAATACCCTCTTACCTGGTGATTCTCTTCTTCCAAAGCGCCTTTCATGTACTAGAAGGAGAAGTTCTTCAACTACAAGGGCTTTGCTTTCAACTACCAAAGAATCAGTCTTGAAAGATTTTCATGAAAGAAGAGCTCTCAAGGTACATCAAACTAGGCCCAACT
>CM042188.1:5182447-5209705 GCA_023539305.1 Ilex asprella
TGACACTATCCGTCACAGTGCCTCACACACTAAGCCTCCCTGATCAGGTTAGAAGCAGCGGTTCTAAAGAATATAATTAATTATTGACTGACACCATTCATTATTTATATATATAATTTTAACTACCAACAGATTAAGCTAGCAGAGCAGTTAGAACAGGAAGGTGTTGACATTATCCAGACTGAAGGAGGAAAAGGCTCTAGTCCTTCAAAGCCTGGTGTTCTTGGCTTGATCGAAAAGGTGAGAAAAAATGTATTACTGAAGCACATACACTTAAATAGGATGTACATGCACTACAATTATGGAACTTAATAAATTTTGGAAACGATTACTTCAATTGCTGAAAAATGGAAGTCTAACCATCGTCCATTGATCGAACAAAAGCTTTGGTGGACTCCATGGATTATATGGGCTTCTCCTTTAATGATTTTTGACCTCATCTTTGTTTGGTTGTCAAGAAAATGAAGAGAAAAAAAGAAGATAAAAAGTATTGTATCATAATGTTAATGAACTGGATAAAGAACAAAATTTCCACTTTACGGACACAGACACAATCTTTGTTGTAAAGCCTTCTTTTGTTTTTCAAAGTTGAATTATACAGAATCTAGTGGCCAAAATAGAAGTTTTTCTTTCCATGGAATTAACTCTATGATTACAAGCAAAAGCTGTTTTCCCTTGACGACTCATGTTTTTTCTTGAAAGCCCTTTGGTGCATAAACTTCAGGAGATAACTACATTATTCGAACTCTCTTGGATGTATAAATTCATATATGTTGTCCTATGTATCAACGTTCCCTCAACTAACATTGTTTTCGCCAAATTGGAAATGTAGGCAACCCCGACACTAGCAGCAGCATATGCTATTTCACGAGCTGTCAAGATCCCTGTTATGTGTTCATCTGGACTAAGTGCGGTCACTGCTCCAATGGCCATCACAGCAGGGGCTTCTGGTGTGGTATGTGCTTTCAGTACTGTTTCTGCAAAATGTTTTCTTTCCACACCCAAAAAATAAATTAAGTCTTGAGCTACATTAGTAACAGAAATCGTATGTTGGAACGCAGGGTGTGGGGTCGGCTGTGAACAAGCTTAATGATGTGGTTGCGATGATCGCAGAGGTCAGAAGTATTGCTGATTCCTTGAGCCTGTCTACTGGTAGACATATTGTATCTGAAAAGAACACCTTGAGACTCTGACTTCTACAATCCATTCTTATAACGAAATAAATATGTAATTCTGCCTATTACAGAATATGTTTGCAATACTATACCAGGAAATGCTTGAGAGATCTCTTGAGGGAGTCAAGGACTTAATACTGGGGAGTAGTTAGGGGTGCAATTTGGGTGCGCCAATCTGAACTTAACTCGAGAAAAACAGGACTTGAGTTGAGGTTTTTAATACTTGAGTTAGGTCTGGACAGAAAAATACCAACCCGAATTGAATTCGGGAAGTATTCAGGTTGAAGTCTCGAGTTATTGGGTTCAACCCGAATTTCAAATCGGGCTCAACTTGAATACCCAAACATATTTAAAAATAAATATATAAATCAATATAGTAATATAATTTACAAGTTAAAACATTAAAGATCAGTCTTCTAGTTCATTCTTATGTTAAACATTTGACTATTATGTCTTATGTTAAACATTGATTTTTATATTTTAAATACTATGGTCTTTATGTTAAATATTTAATTAAAGTTGTTGATTGTTACTTTAAGTAAATATTTGATCGGGTTTACATGAACCTAACTCGAATTCTAACTTGAAATCAATTCGAATTACGTAACTCAAATTCAACTCGAATTTTAAACTGAAATTTACTTGAACTACGTAACTCAAATTTAATCCGAGCGTGCCCAAGTTAAACTTTGGCAATACTCAGGTTAAATATCTTGGATTAAAGTCGGATTAAATATCTTGGGTTGAAGTCGGATTAGAGTTAGGATTTGAGAATTATATATTTAAGGTTGACCATTCAATCCGCCCAACCAGCTCAAATTGCACCCATAATAGTAGTAGTAAGGACAATTATCTTGTATGCTTTTTTCCCTTTAGATGAGAAAAGGGGCGTAACCAAATTTTAAATTCAAAGGGCAACTTTACAAAAAATCAAAACAAGAACACAATTGGCTCATACAAGAAAAACATATGATGGGTTGTCAACAAAGTCGTGTTGTATCATATTCAAATAATGTTCTTTTAGTTTCCAATCAAACATTATTTAGACTTTCATTTGATTAACCTTTTGTCACTAATTAAACTTATCTATACTAAGTGTTTTAATTTATATTATTATTTAATATTTAATTCTAACCCACTAATTCCGTTTTGCATGCGGATTATCCCCAAGATTTTGCCCTTGGCAATGTGATTCCCCCCACCCCCAAGTAAAAGGAAACAAGAAAAAAAACAGTTTCCAGGGCATTACCTCTGACTACAATCCTGCAAACAATGAGTGTCTTCAATTCTATTAGATTGGATGCTTGGTCATGGATAAAGCATAGAAAAACTCAATTCAAACAAGAAGATTCAATTCTGCTAGTGAGGATTGAACCCCATAATCATCTGCTTGCACATCAAGCCTACTAATCACTGCATACACATTTTTGTCTTTGTGAACAATGATTTACACAAAAATGTTATCAATATACAACTGATTGCCAAGTACACACTAAGCCTACTGAAATATTTGTCCAAAACAAATAAATTTAATTCACTACTCGAACTCCGAGTCATCCTCAGACTCCTGATCCTCCCCACTTTCCTGCAATGGTTCCTTCAATTAATAAAATAGACGCGCTGCTGTATACCTATAGCCATAGACGCCATTGAAGACATTACGAAGAACTAAATGCAAAAGAAGCTTACCTTTCTTTTGATGTAGTCCGCCATGGCACTGTCAAACTCTGCACGTTTCTCAGTAGCTATATCATAGTAATGAACCTTTTCCTATAACAGACAAATTGAAGGTTAGATGGCTAAAAAATTGCTTCTCTAATCTTGTCTCTCTTTCTGGGACAGCCGTAGTTAGAATGACCCAAGTACGTAAAACTCGATGCATCAAGACACTGCATGATTAGGCTAAATCGTGACAAGATTTCACAGTTTCATGTGTGCCACTGAGCCATTACATAAATGAATGCAAGTTGTTTATTTAACACACAGACAGAAAGAAGTGATTGAAGAGATATCTGTACATAAAAGGCCAATGCATGCAGAGTCAGCCATATCAACCAAATTGAATATCGAATCTAAATGCCCAGATTGAAATAACTACACGTCCTAAAGCATACAACATAATTCGTGGAGGTGTAGAAACAGAAGAACACAAAAGATAATCTCGAAGTGTATAACAAGCTTGAGTATACAGTGCCCAGACCTCATAAGTCATTGTTTTCCACTTTTCTCCACAAGCCTTGCCAACCTGCAGTATGGAAGTATTGCAAAATTTATGTGTATAAAAAGGAGGAAGAGGAAGATATAATAACATACTAGCCAAGTTAGGAATCATTTTTCCGAGAAAAAGACAAAATTTGAAGTGTATCTAGTACATACATCGCGCATGGACTTGATATCTGGATTCAGTTCTTGGAATTCCTTACGAAAATCCTCCCTGGAAGATCGAGTGAATATTCAGGATGTGAAATATTCAGGTGAATATATATA
The DNA here is from genome assembly GCA_023539305.1 of Ilex asprella. Lineage (NCBI taxonomy): Eukaryota > Viridiplantae > Streptophyta > Magnoliopsida > Aquifoliales > Aquifoliaceae > Ilex > Ilex asprella. Next base: position 5,186,110 of record CM042188.1, read on the forward strand.
TAGAGAGACAGAGACAGAGGCTTCAAATGATGAAACACATCCATTTACAAAATTTATCGGTTTCAAATAATAAACAAGAAATAAGGAAGAAGAAGGACCTAATTAAAGCTCAAAAACTTAAATTTAAACAATGATAAAGCAAAGCCATCATGGCATAGCAAATTAAATGATATAACTGAAAAGATCTAGACTATCAGACCTACTATAATACTTCTGCTTCAAAACTTGCTGCAGGCATCTTAATGACTTTTCATATCCTTCAGCACGGATATTGTTTTCTAGTCCAAAAACTTATCAAGCAACCCAATTGTGAATCAAACAATGCAGAACAGGGTCCATAGATCCATACAAGAGTAGATTTTATAAAAAAAAAAATAGGTGTACCACTAACAACTAACAGTACAACAATGGAGACAGATTTTTGGCAACATTGATTTGGACGGGGCATGAAACAGAGATCTCTAATATTATACTACACCATTTTGATTTTATTTAAGAAAATTTAGAAAGGTTTCTGTTTCTGAAAAAGTCAAGAACATCAGCAATATTACTTGTCATCCCCCAATTTCAATGGGATAAAACAATGTGTCAGGGATTTGCATGCTTTATGAAGTCAGGCAACTTACCTTTGTTCTCCATAACAATTAAAAGCACAAACTATTTGCATAAAGATATAGGTAATACATAACGTTGTTTCACAGGGAACTCATAGACAATGCTATCCAAGCTACACCAATATGAAAAAACAATAACAAAGGTCTGTGTATATTGCTCATTTTAACAGATATATTAGATGGTGCACTGCGAAGCACTCCACCTCAAACAATTTCCTTTTAAATTTCCTTCGTTTCATTTCATTTTAAGATGTTTCCAAACAATTGAAACCTTTAAACTACTTAAATTAATGATGGTCCACAGAAAAACATATCTCCTCTGACATGGAGCTGTGGAACCTTGTAGTCGGAGTGCAAGTTGAAGTTGACTAAATAACAAATTCTCACAAACTCTCAATCACACCTAAATTTCCTACCTAACCAGAAACCCAATCACTAGACACTGGAGTGTCTAATAACAACTACCAAAATACTTAGAAAAATACATATAGAGAAGAATATTGGGCAATACTTCATCCATAACTAATGAAGACAAAAAATTGGAGATGAGAAAGGTCGAAAATCTTGTATTCAGATTCCCTTTCTTCAGCCCCAGCCAACAATGCTTTCATTTTGCCTCCAACAAGTTTGTCCAAACCTAACCAATATTCACAACTGCATTCAACCCAAAATTAATTAGCAATAGGTGGATTAGCCCTCAAGTCTACAAACCAAACTTGGACCAATTTAATCGTTTGATGTGGGATTAGCTCTCTTCACATCTCACCACATATAGCTCGAACTCACACGCAGGCTAACAAACAGAACTAAAACAGGTAAGTAAACAGACTGCAGCTAAACCAAAACAAACAAATAAACAAACCGGAGAATTAAATTAGGTGAAAGACTTAATCCACCAACCATCCAAGGGCTAATTCTGATACCAATTGATATAAACCTACGAGTAGAACTTGCTCCTGAAAACCAGCTTGCAAGGAAAGGATACCTAAAAGTTCATGCACACATCTAAGCCAAGAGAATGGTGCCCCAAAGTTCATATACACACATCTAAACCATACTTTACCGATTTGGGATCTTAACATTCTAACATGATTTTGTAACCGGATGTCTATGGCAACCTGCTCTATCAACACTAACCCAACGTTACCTGTTTCCCTCTGGTAGCTCCATGCGCCTATTAGGAAATTCAGTCACTACTACAATCATACATAACACCTACACATTTCAACCGAACATATAGATCGCCCCTTTTGTGACTCGACAACAGAGAGTCACAACCCATATTGCAACCATGGGTCTATTTAATTTTTCAGTGTGGGATAGCTCTCTTCCCAGTACTTGCCAAATTATGCTCTAGTAAACCATGTACCTTCCAAAGCTTTAACCAAATCCAAGTAGCCAAAGATCCATCCATGAAAGTTAGTTTTTTGGCACTTTCAGATTCTCACTAGATACCATAAAGCACTATAGAATTGAAATTTTTTTATCATCGACCCTTTGATTTAGGATTTGACACTTCTATTTGTTGCTAGGGGTAGGGAAGAAATCTAACTCAATGGTAAAATGTCATGTTGACATGGTGGACCATAGAAGCCTATCGATTCGAGTCTGATTATCCCTAGACCCAATTTGAGTTTTCTTATTTTGATTTGCTCCCCATCCGTGATTGAGTGAAAATGGATAAGAGACTCATGGGATTGGCATGAGGGAGAAGGGAAAGTTATAATTCTAGGAGCAAACTCTCGATGAATATAAAGTGCGTGCATACATTAGGGCCTGTAATGGAAGGCAATTCTGAATACGCTTTACCTATGAACAAAGAAGCTATATGTATGAAGAGTTCGATCCTAGCTCAAGATGAACGCTCCCAACCGAATATAGGTGATAAAGCTCTAGATAAAGCTAGTATAAATGGACTAACATAGACAACGCTAGCATATGGAAACAAACATGTGTTGTTGAGTTCTTGTAAAATGCACACCCAATCTCTTGTGAAATATGGGTGTGCTTTAGTCTCACACATCTTCAGTAACTACTAGCTAGTCCCATACGAAGCAAAAGAGGATCGCACTACGTAAAGCATAATATTGATAGATGTGACATGAAATTGAACCCACTTAATTGTATAGGCTTAAGAGAGAGAGAGATCATGAAATTGAACCCACTTAGTCGTATAGGATAAATAGAGACGATTTGATTAGCAAACATAACATTCTAAGGGAAAATTGCATATAATGAATGCTAGGTAACTTCTTAGTTTAGAGAATGTTAATTATCCTTCAAAATCAAAATGATTTCCATTGTGCTTCCAATAGCATTTCAATGCAATGTAGATATTCAAAAACCAGTACACGGACTTCAACAGAACCAGCATACAAGAACTGGAAAATAAAATCTAATGAAGTAATTTTAAGTATCACCAAAATCAGAGAAAACCCAATTCAAAATAACTTTTAGCACAGGTAATACATTTAAAGTTTAACTGACGTCAATACTGTAAAATTAAATCAGCAGACAGATATTTAAAAAACAAAAAATCAAGTAACATACAAGAAGTAGAAGAAAGCAGTGGGGGGTTTCTTGGGCTTCTTGGCGTCTATTTTCGCGGCTTTCTTCTTCGCCACCGTTTTGGGCTTCGTTCTTGACATGGGTTTGCTCTGCTTCTTCATCTTCTCCGTTGGCTTTATCCTCAACACCATTGTCCTGCAAATTTTTCACTTTTTACCATGTCATATTCTTACCCAGAAATCGTCAAACAAAACGAAAATAAGCTGAGAAGTTGGAAGTACTTTACCCATCAGTCTCTTTTGCAGGGCTTTTGGCAGAAGCAGAAGGAGAAGCTGAAGCCGAAGACGAAGACGAAGCTAATATTCGAGACTTGGAAGGTCTCTTCGCCATGTTTGTTGTCTAATTCTCTGAGGCTTTGGTGAGTTTGTTTAGTGAGTGTTCGGCGCCGAGTCGGTCACCCGTTGGGTATGATACTGGGTTACGAGTGTGTCAATTGACGTCTAAGCCCCTCAAGTATTACTCGGGGTTAGAGGCGACAATTATTGTGTTCTGATTTATATAATGATCGGATAGTATTATTTTAAAGGGTTAATGTCACTATGCACCTTCAAAGATGCTTTGATTTTTAATTTGTAACCCCACATATTATGAATTTTAATTTGTACCCTCAATGCTATGAATTAGTAGTAATGTGGACATTGCTCAGACTACCGTTCAATTTTTTATCATAAATTGAAACAAGTGAGTTACAAGTACTTTCAATTGTAGGCTTGTGTATTACTTTACAGACTATTGACGTTTCATGTGAGCTGCAAATAAAATATTTAGTCTCTATTTGATTAACGAAACTTTATTTTCAATACATAAAATGATGTCAAATTGATAGCAGAGGAAGATTTGCAGCGATGGACACACCTCATCGCCGCGCTCGAAGTATTTGCAACTTATGTGCTTCAATTTATGATAAAAAAAATTAAACAGCAGACTAGACGAGATCCATATTATTACCAATTCATAGCATTAATGGTGCAAATTAATAATTGAAATATTTTTTACAGTACAAGATGAGATTAATAGTATTTTAAATTTTAAGATAAATCTTGTAAACGTCCCTTAAACTATAACATTTATTTTTAAATTGCTCCTGATCAACTTATCCCTCAAGTATTAAACAGGATTAGGAGCCACAATTATTAGGTTTGGATTTTTCTAATGATCGGATAGTATTATTTTAAATTTTAGGATAGATTCCATAAATGCTTTGTTTTAAAATTATCTATTGAACTTTTAATTGAAATAAAAAACACAGTTTAAAGGGGAAATTGGGACAACTAAAAATTCAGGAACAATTTAAAACAAATGTCATAGTTTGGGAGATATTTATGAGATTTACCCTAAATTTTATCCCATAATTTCGTGTTCGCGTCCATGTAGACATGAATATCTTAAAATTATATCTCAAATACTAAAAAAAATATTCAACCAAATCCGTACATAATAGTTCATTTATGCAAAATATTCCAGTAAAACCAAATTAAAGAACCATTTAATTTTATAATAATTCTTGCAATAGAAAATTCAATAGATTTATTTAATAATAGATATTCTCCTCACATAATAATAGATTAATGAGTTTTTCGTGTCAAAATCAAGTTATTTGTAGTTCATCCTAACCCAATCCCTAATTTGAGTTATCATATCGTACTATTTTGAGGTTCGTATCAAATGTTCGAGTTGATTAATGTCTCAAGTCATGGTGAGAGAAGCATGAATCCATAATTTGAGTAAACAAATCCTACTGTTTTCAGGATTTTTTAAATTGTAAACTAAATAAGATGAATTTGAATCACATAAACATTCTTCTCACAATCAAAGACATGTAGACAAAATGCACTTTGGAGTTCCAATTAGAATTCAGTAGTTAGCCGTTATATTAGTCTATCTAGATCTAATCTCGAGAGGTCTTTCAGGCACAATCAAGGACCTTATAATTTCACCGGTGAGAGCTTAACTGAGGTGATCGCTGAGCCCTCTTCCTTATCTCCGCCCCTTTTTTAACCAGAAAAAAAAAATGCACTTTGAATTCCTCTCTCCCCAAAGTCGATAGTAACAATAGATTTGTGCACTGGATTACTTATTTACAGTTTTTAAAATCTACATTAGTCTTATATGGAGTTTTTATTTAAATTTACTTTTTTTTTTTGGGAAAGTGCTTTCACTTAAATTGTCAAAGTAAGAAAAAATATTATTTTGTTTCTAGACATCTAAGACAAAAAATGACCTTCGTTAAAAAAATAATTTCTTTTCTTGAAATACTTATGGGTCAGATTGTTTCAGTAGTAACAAAAACGACCTGTAAATCCAGACGTCTTGAGTTTGAATTTTGACAATCCCTTGGGACTAGGTCATGAGAGATTTATCTTTTATGAATACCTTAGTCTTGGTATGGATGGTCTATCATTGACCGGACTGAAGAGGAGATTAATCAAAATACGCATAAACTGGTCTGTATACCCCTGACTATTGAATCTGCCGAAGAAGCATTGATGCTAAAATTATGTCTGTCTTTATAATTGTACATTGATAGTAGCTAGTCTTACTTACATCTACCATTTACAAATGGATTGTACAATTGTATAATTAAGTTAAAGTTACGGGGCATTTTATGGATTTGCTTTACTTTTAACATTTGTACCTTTTCTCGCAATAGATCATATGCACCGGCCACATACGTTTTTCATGTCAATTATTTATATACACATTTAAATTAGGGTCGGAGGTGTCAAAAATACTCATTAGAGACCAAAGAGAGATAAAAAAAAATCTTACTTTTATAGTTTTTAGTGAAGCTGATGAAATTCAAACCTTAATGTGCTTTATTTAGTAACTCCAGATTTATCATCAGGTTAAGACATTAATTACAAGAAATATACTTGAGAAATCATTAGTGTACTCTAGTTGGTGTATATCTTGTGTATTATGGCCCTGAACTATTTTTTTTTCTTTTTTTTTTCCGGTTCAACGGTCAGGAGTATTTTGACCAGTTTACGTGCACCTCGACTAATCTCCTTCTTGATCTGGTCATCCATGCCAAGACTAGATTTGACTATTCATGAGAGATAAATCCCACCTGATCTGGCTTAAAAAATTGTCAAAATTCGAATTCAGAAAATTTGAGTTTATAGCTCGTCCTCGTTACCACTTGAGCTGCCCTTGAGGTTAACAAATTTTTAAAAGAGGCTCAACACAAGGACTTTTTAGGGTCACTCATGCTAGTACTACTCTCGCTCCAAAAACACTTAACTGCGAATTTTTAATGCTGGTATAATCGCACCCAAAATAATAAGTACGTTTCATATGATATTATTGATAGCACACATATGACCGACTATTTTACTCAAACTTTTTGATGTAATCCAAGCAACGATTAATAAATTGTAATAGGTGACTAATCTTCTTGCATATTCTAAAAAATCAAAAATGTCACACGAGAAGTAACCACACAGTCTCATAAGTCTAAATCCTCAAGTAATGTAGAGATTTTCTGCATAAAAATTTGTTGCTTGATGCACACAAAATTATTTTTTTTAACAATACATGGCGAATGCCAATTAATCGATTCCTGCATTATTGTGATGGCTGCTTCTTCATGCTACAAAAAATTAAACTGAAAAATCAATACCAACCATTAGTTGTTGCGAAAGAAGAGAATAGAGAATGAATAGTAAATGTATATTACTTTGATATACGTTATCATATACATGAGAAGGTTGATTTAAAGCATAAGAGAGTAGTGAGACTTTCTAGTCTAACTGATGTGGGATAAACATATAAATATTAATATTTCCCTCAAACTCAAGGTGGGATTAAAGATGTCAACTCAAGTTTGCAAACCAAATCACGGGGGCGACTAGGTGGATGAGCCTTCGTGAAGATATCAGTCAGTGATCAACCAAAGCAATTGGAAAAAGACAAAGAATGCTCTCTTGTAAGTGATAACGCACAAAATGACAATCGATTTTGGTTCGTTTTGTATACTCATGAAAAACATCATTGTGAGCAATAGTATTATGGTGGCCACAATAAAGATCAGAGGGTCTTTGCATGATGACCGGGAGGTCGCTAGAAGATGGCAAGAGCTGATCAGAACATCGCCGGAGGATGCCAAAAACAGTTCAAAACCTCACTAGAGCATAAGTGGGGGCAGATTAGATCCTTGCGCGGAGGATGGCTAAAAACAAATCGAAATGTCACTGAATAATGGTCAAAGTAGGTAGAAACGTCGCATGGAAGATAGTCGGAGTAGGTTGGACCTTTGCTGGAGGATGGCCTAAGCAGGTTAGAACCTCGTCGAAGGATGATTGGAACAGATTAGAATAACCGGGAGCGGTGCTTGGTAGCCAATAAGGAAATTTTTTATAGGTGCACATTATAAATATGTGACCTAAAGAAGTGACAAATAATAAAGGAAGACTGAAAAGTTTTACTTTTAGAGCAAATTTTCTAATAGTTTTACATTATTTTCTTGCAAATTTATTTACTTTTAGAGCCCTTACTAATTTGAACATTGAAGTGTCTTCGACTGATCAATCTCCAGTTTCTAATAGTTTGTTCGTGTGTAGAAGAGCATTTTTTTTTTGTTCGCTCTCTCAATTAATCCCAATTTCACATTATCAACAATTAAAGATACTAGATTTTTTACTCGTACGGAGAGAAAGTTATAAATGAAAAGTGGTCAGCAATTAATATTTGGAGGAGATGAAGTGCCAATTGATTACAAAATGATATTATGTAGATTAGGTGAATAAGCAACCAACAAATTGATGGGGAGATGAAGTAAGAATGGTATTATGTAATTTTTTAAGAATACAATATGTCAATTAATCAAAAGTTTTGTTATTAGATAGTAATAGTTTTGGTAATCAAAAGTTGTCCTAACATTTAGACATCGATATAATATTACAGTTACGAAGTTAAATTCTCAACTATAGAAACACTATATGATATTATAGGTAGAAAGTTGAATTCAAAACTTATAAAAACACAATAACGGGATTGATCTAAGTTTGTTTACTTTGATCCAAAAGTACAAAATTTATCCTAATTTGTTTTCCACTCATAAAATATTATTCTCTGCTCCCTATGTCATAAAATTCAACCTACACACTTCACAATAACAAACAATTCCATTAATCCACATATACCTCTTTCTGCTCTCTTCTTCTTTTTTTTCTCTCTATTCACTTTATTTTAAATTATATAATTAAAAAAATAAATAAATTACATATAAAATATAAATACTACCAATCAAATATTTAATTACAAAATATTTTCAGATACGATGTTATTACTAATTTTATAATAGTATAGATGCAAAGAAAGATTTTATAAGGGTCTATGATTCCTCTTACCAAACATATGTAAATTACAAAACAAATCAAATAATTAAATACACATAACGGACAAAAGGCCAAATTATAGGCCTCCCAATCTCAACTAATTTTTAACACTTGAAGACGTTTCTTAGCAAATCATAAATAGAAAAAACACATCGAGGTAGAAATCCATGAATAATAATTCATTTGGTCCTTCCATGTAAACTATGTTATGGATTAACATCAATTTTCATAAGCAAAAGAAATCATAAATCATAGTAAAAAAAACAATTGACAATGCCATCATAAATGTTCGAAGCAAAGCCTTTTGTTGAATTTATCATATTATCATATTTTCATGGGTAATTCTATGGTATTAGAAAAAAAAAATTTGGTATCATACTAAAAATTATTATTTTTTGAAGTCGAGTTAGACCTTTTAAAGGTGGTAATAAATAACCTTATCAGTTGAAACTTTGTCTTTAAAAATATAACTCGAGCTCAAAAAATAACTTTATCTCGAGAAATTATATATTGTTACCTTTTTATTTAACCGCGAGTCTAATATGAGAATTAATCTATCAATACTATCGAGTGGGTGGTTCAGTGATGTATCAACAAAACTTTTCACTCTAAGATTGAAAGTTCGTGTATTATAATTTATATTAGGACTCAACAATTGATTGTTATATTAGTTCTCAAAGAAGTAACGGACACAGTCAATGACCTCAAGATCCCACTAACGAACGCGGTCAATGACCTCATGATTCAAATTTTTATTTAAATTTAAATTAATATTTGAGTAAAAAAATTAATTTGATATATATGATTCTAATAGACAAACTCAAATTTAAAGAGGAAGGGACTTAAATTTAAACGAGAACAAACTCAATTTTTTTAAAAAATAACCATTAAATCTTTAAAAAATTATAAAATCTCACCATTAAAAGTTTAAACGTTCTTCTTTGCCCTCTTTTTTTTTTTTTTTGTTCAAAAAACAAATCAACCTATGAAATAGTATAAAATTAAGAATGTTGGTCTTTTGAGTCATTTCTCGAAAATAACGAGGAAGACACGACCTTTTCAAACCACCACAATCAACAGCGTATCCAAGTGTATCTATCTATCTACCTCTTGACACTTCCTGTTCCATCAGCCCCCATTTCCTCACCTCCGCATCGGTCTCATCGAATTCATTACCTTCCTCTCTGTCTCCCTCTCTCAAAAACACACGCAGAGACACCAGAAAAGGCACTAGCATTTTTTGCTCCACCATCATGCAAGCCCTTCAATCCCCACCACTACGAGTCTCCCCACTCGACCCACTTCGCAAGCAATCACCAAATTTCACCACTACCAGCACCACAAAGAGAGTTTCATTCATCTCAGCCTCCACCCAACCCATCACAACTTCACCTCCCAAGCGCGAAAAAGACCCACAAAAACGGGTGGTCATCACCGGCATGGGCTTAGTATCTGTCTTTGGCAACGACGTTGACAATTACTACGACAAACTACTTGGTGGCGAGAGTGGTATTACATCCATTGATCGTTTCGATGCGTCTAAATTTCCCACCAGATTTGGTGGGCAGATTCGTGGGTTCAGCTCGGAGGGATACATTGATGGGAAAAACGATAGGAGGCTTGATGATAGTTTGAGGTATTGCATTGTTGCTGGCAAGAAAGCGCTCGAGGATGCTGATCTCGGTGGCGATAAACTTTCGAAGGTTTGTGAATTTTTTATGTTGAATCTTTCGGTTTTGTTTGATTGTCGATTGTTAGATTCAGCTTTTGGTGGGCTCTGCTGATTTTGTTGGGTTTGTGTGGTTTATGAGTTTTTGGTGTTGAATTTTGGAATTTTGTGTATTTGGCTTTACGGTTTTTGTGTTGCATCGTGGAATGGAGTGAATTTTCGTCTGTTTGATTGTGGATCTGAAGATTATTTGACTTGCTATTGATGGGGGAAATGAACATGCATGGCCTAAATGAAAGAGTTTGTTGGGTACTTCCGGGATAACATGCAGCGGCAAAATGTTTTGGGTTTGAATTTGTTACAGTTTTCCATGGACATTTGTATTTATAGGTGTAAGATGCTTTTAAATTGTTGAGTTTGCCTGTAATAATGACTCTACGAGCCCAGACACTAAGTGAGAAACTCACTTATCTAATCTTGGAATTTAGACTGATGATTCAGAACTTGCTTGACATGCTCATTGGCAGTAATTGGCACCTTTGATGAAATCGATATTGTGAGAGTTTCCTCCAATAGTACTTAGATGGGATTTCTTTCCACAGATGGCCAAGAATCCCTAACATATTCAATCAATGGAAAATAAGGATTTCAATGACGAATGGCTTGGGGAAGAAGTGGTCCACACCTTGGTGTACATATTATTGATTCTGGTCTTGTAAAACTGAGTCAAATCTGTAGTCTGGATTTTCATTGGGAGTGGAGACTTGCAAATATAAGTTTTTTATTTTACGACAAAACTTGAGGCATAGCTTTCTTTATTATACTTTTATGATGAGCGTAGGCCTTGAGATAATGTGCAAGTATAAGGAAATAATGAACAGCCTGCCCAGTATGTAAGCAATAAGGAGACTAAGTTGCCTTTCCACGCCCCATCTTGTTTATTGAAACTGGTTGCTTGCGCTTCTAATTTTGGAAACTTCTCATCACTGGTCTAGCCTCTCAACTTGAATTGAACACTGAAAGTTATTGCTGGGAGCAATATAAGGGATGATGTTTTTTGGGAGGTATGCATGTTCATGCCATCAAAGACTCTTCCTCTGCTCTTCTGTCATATTTTAATGTCTAGATGATAGATTTTTGGCCATTGGATCTTTTCTTTGATTATCTAAGAAGTAAGTACTTTCTTCTTCCAAAAACAATGAAGTACAGATGAACAGGAACACCGATTGAGCTGAAGTAATGATTCTTGTCGCTCTTAACATGGCACATTTGGGTTCAGATCCTGGTAGGGAGTACCTATTTTGTAAAAGAAACAAGAAAAAAGAAAAAAAAACATTGCAAAAGAAACATGGTGAACATCTTTAAGAAAATAAAGAAATTCACATATATACAAAGATGACGTAGGACAAAGAAAAAAACTGATCAAATTGACCATTGAAGGCTCATATTAAATTAAAGTAAGTAAATATTGACATAAAATTCTGTGCGTTATAGGCCATAATTGATTTAATGACGGCATTTTGGTGCTTATTAACCTAGCAAATCACTCTTATGATCTTGGCAGATTGATAAGGAGCGAGCTGGTGTGCTTGTTGGGACAGGGATGGGTGGCCTTACAGTTTTTTCTGATGGTGTTCAGGCTCTCATAGAGAGAGGTTACAGGAAAATCACACCATTTTTCATACCTTATGCTATTACAAACATGGGTTCTGCCTTGCTTGCAATTGACATTGGTTTTATGGGACCAAACTATTCAATTTCAACTGCTTGTGCCACTTCCAACTATTGCTTCTATGCTGCTGCAAATCACATCCGTCGAGGTGAGGCTGATTTGATGATTGCTGGTGGAACTGAAGCTGCCATTATTCCTATTGGATTGGGAGGTTTTGTTGCTTGCAGAGCTTTGTCTCAGAGAAATGATGATCCACAAACTGCTTCTAGGCCATGGGACAAAGATCGAGATGGCTTTGTCATGGGTGAAGGAGCAGGAGTTTTGGTAAGTTGGCGCTGGCACAAGATTAAAATTAGGTTGTATATATTAAAGGCTTACTGGTGATGCTTCAACCTAACTACTGGCTGATAGAATTTAATACCTTTTAACTATGCATGAAGAATTGCTGAGTGGTCCCTTCTGTTGCATGATTTGGACAAATATGCAGCCATGGTGTATTGCTTGGGTACACTATAAAGTAAAATTCTAATGGGAAGTGTGGACGATTTTTTAGGGTATCACTGGTTTAGATGAATTGCAGACTGGTCCTTTACATTCTTGTTGGTTGCTGGATTGCTTTGCATCTTCAAACTTGGGCCGTGCTCAAACAAACTTCCTCTTTCCTCGTCCCCGTCTCTCTGAATTATACATGGTTGTAATGATATGAGGTTTAGACTATGATAAGAACTTTCTGTGAAAATTTTTGGAACTTGTTGTAGGTGATGGAAAGCTTGGAACATGCAATGAAAAGAAATGCACCAATAATAGCTGAGTACCTTGGAGGTGCAGTAAATTGTGATGCTTATCATATGACCGATCCAAGATCTGATGGACTTGGTGTTTCTTCATGCATTCAGAGTGCCCTTGAGGATGCTGGTGTGTCACCAGAGGAGGTATTTGCTTCCTTTCCTCAAATCAACTTTCTTGTACCATAGCCTGTCTTTTCTTAGATGGTGTCATATCTTGGATACAGACAATTATTATAACTTAGCAATATAGGTTGTATGCTTGTTCCTTATTTCCAAAGCCAGATTAATACTCTCTCAAAAATGATGGAAATCTGATATCTGCGAATAAAGCTTTAGAAAAGTCCTTTTTCATACATTCACATATCAAAAAGAGGGAACATTGAAGAAAGGGAGATTAAAACTTCTTTAGAAAGACTGAGTTTCACAGAGATATTTGGGCCTCCTTATAGTCCATATGTCTCTCATTTCCCAAAAGAGTGTCCACATCCCTAGCTTGTATCGTTGAAATCTTGGCACTTAATTTTCAAGCACTACTCCTTTGAAGCCACTTCTATCAAAACTAGCCTAGCCCACCAAGTAACAACATTGTAACTCCACCAATCATCTTTATTACCACCACTAGCATGATCTCAATTTTGTTCTCTGCTGGTGGAATTTTATAATGTTTTAGTCCAACATTTCTTCTATATTTAAAGAAATTAGGTCTTAAGTCGCATGAATTTCCAAAAGTATTGGACGATCTCCTTAAACTCCAATTTGATCTGAACTAGGCATATGACGCCGATTCTACTAACAATTGCAAATGAGTTGCATATGGAGAAGGTTGGTCTTTGACGGTGTCCGAAAGGAAGCAGGCCTAATAGTATAGTAGTTGTATAAGCATAGGTGGTGTTTCGATATTTCCATTCTAGCAACACTAATGCAGGTGTGGCCCGAGACATTTTGGGGCCTAAATCAGCAACAATAAATAATATTTTTTTAATACTAGTTATAAATTTATTTATTTTTTGAAATGCAACTTAATGGAGGAAGGGGGGAGAGAATGGTTGAGAAATTTGATGGTAAGTTTGAACTTGATTTTTTGGGGGGGTTAAGACTTAATTTTTAGTAGCTTTAGTTTTATTGGTAGCTTTTTTATTTTGTTTTCAAAATATTGAATTTTAGGGCCTTTTAATTTCATGGGTTGAATTAATAGGTATAATTCACTTAAGTTGAAATATTTTGTTTAAGCTTAAATCTAAGTTTTTTGTAGGGCCTATTTTGTATGGATTCAATTTTTTTGTTTAGGCTATTACTATACATCTAAAAGGCTAAAAATTATGGGGTCTTCCTTAGTGAGGCCTAAAGTTAAAGCTTTATCGGCCTAGTGATTGGGCCGACCCTAGGTGGAGATTGCAATGGTAAGTTGTTGGTGCTGTCACTGAATATCCAAAAGCGATCTCGATGATTGAGGTGTTGATTTGGTTGATAGTAATTGCTTTGGTGGTGAAGTAAATGCAGTATAATCCTAGTTACATAATCCTTCTAAACTCTTAACAGGTAACGCTCTTGCGCTTCGCACTCTCATTATACGAAATATGCGAATTCAATTTTTCAATTCTCGAATTCGACTAATTCACGTTCTTACTTGTATGTTTATTTATTATTACTCAATTTTTATTTATTTATTTGAAGCAAACTCAAATTTTTATTGGAGAAGTACTGATCTAGGTCTAAAGATATGTATTAAACTAGAATATTTATATACTATAATTGTCATTTTAGGACTTTATAATCAACATATATTTAAAATTTAAGTAGTTTGTCTCGTAGTTGTGCAAGAAATTTTAATTTTTTTTATATCTTATTTATATTAAATTTTTAGGAGTGAATATGTGTGTCTGTATACTAATTTTAACAGTCGGAGTAGTAACTACGAAAATAACTCCATCTTTAGTGAGATTATATGAGCGAATGCCTGAACCAAAATATGTTATTATTAAGGGAGTATATGTCATTTCTCAATGCATTGCTTTAGACAAAGACTCATTTTTTTCTCTTTTCGGATGAGAAATATTTCTCAGAACATGGCGTGTGAATCAAACCCATGGTTAGATCAGATCTACAAGCGTTCTCAACAGTTTGTGTAGCCATAAATCCTATTATATTTATTGAGATCTGTTGACTTTGTATATCATTCCGTTATAAATAAACGATTTTATCATAGATCCATCCTATGAACTTTAAGGTGTATGAAGTTTTCATATTTGATTTTTAAGCAAACCGATTGAGACTTCATTTAATTTAGATTGAATCTAGGCTATGCCGCTATCAAGGGGCTCTAGTTCTCAATTTTTTTTGAATGTTGATGCTTTTACACTCCCGCTCCCACTCCCGCCTTCCCGCTCCCGCCTTCGCTCTATGTGATCTAGGTTATAACTGGCAGTCAAGCATGCCGTGTATTTTGACCGGGGCATCTTTAGCCATTGATTTTGGGTTCACGTTCTTGTGAGATTCGCTTGCTGAAAACTGAGGATTTGGGTTTCTACATTATAGATTCGTGCATTCTGGTTGTATTGAGAAATTTTTTTCATAGCATTGCTTAGTGTTTGTCCTAGTTTGCGAATGATGTAGCTTATGTTTTCATTTTGCCGACATTTTTTGTCCTACTTTAAGAGGAAAAGTTTTTTAAAAACCCATATTTGGGAGTAATATTGAACACAAAGGATCACACAGAACCCAATAACAAGTCACCATATATGCATGGTGTATCCCACACTTGTATATTCAACATAGTCCAATAGCTACTGCATGTGTATTAGTGGGGTGCATCATGCATATATGTTTCTTGCCATTGGATGCTTATACCTTATATAATTGATGACGTGATGACACTGCTGGAACAAAGATTTACTCCATCATTGGGCATTAAAAGCTATGAGAAACATGTGAATTCCTTTGCCTCTAAGGCACAAAGGTGATATGAAAACGTCAAAACTGCCAAGTTTCTATTCTCATGCTCGTAAACCAAGGAACACCCGTGAAAAGTATTCATCTACAAATATGTGAACCAGAGCATCCCGTCGGCAGCCTGACAAAATATAGCTCTGAGGTGGTCTCCGCTATCTAGTAGCTTTTGACTCTCCTATTGCTGATTATCACCTAAAAAGAAAATTTATTGCCGATGCACTGTCCATCAGAAAGCTCCTTTTGACACTTCAAAAGAGTCAGAGCTATAGTTATCAAATTGAGATTCGTATCAAGAATTAAAACCTAGATTTGAGAATCAAGAATCATATTGAATCAGAAAAGTAAGATTTGACACAAAATTCAAATAGTGATAAAAAATAATATGTACATATTTAAAATAGGCAATATATTAAATATTGAATATTATTGTATTTTAAAAATAATCAATTGACGTGAGTTTTATATTTGGGGGTGAGCCATTTTCTAGTAAAATGAAGTCAATTTGACTATCTAACAGTCAAAACGACGTCGATTTACTAGAAGTAGGGTAAAAAATAATAATAAAATGGATCGTGCAATTCCTTCGAATCGAATCGAATTGTACGATTCTTGCGATTCAGGTGTGATTCTCAGTCAAAAATGATTCTATAGTCAGATATGAATCGAATTGAATCATACGAATCGAATTGTGAATCATACAATTTTGATAACAATGGTTAGAGCTAGTACTGATTTTGCTAAAATTTGGATGGAATCGTATTGCGGTTATATCACCGTAAGTGAACGAATTAAACTTATATTCTTTGTCAGGTTAACTATATAAATGCACATGCTACTTCCACAATAGTTGGTGACCTGGCTGAGGTGAATGCTATTAAAAAGGTATTCAAGAGCACATCAGAGATCAAAATGAATGCGACTAAGGTTATCTCCCTGTCTCTCTTATTTGCTTTTATGCAGCATCCTTTTTTCTATAATTCCAGCTTTGAGGAGGCTGTGTTCTCATATTGCTCTTGTAAGAAAACATATACGTATTGATATTACTTTCTAGCAATCTTCAGATCCATGTTTTCTTCTCACTCTTATTGTTCTGTTTCAGTCTATGATAGGGCATTGCCTTGGTGCTGCTGGGGGTCTGGAATCTATCGCTACAGTGAAAGCCATTATGACAGGGTGGCTTCATCCTACTATAAATCAATTTGTATGTGCTGCTTTGGATTTTACCAAGAATTGTTAATATCAGCGCACGTAATTTCGTTATGATAATTATCCTTGTATGCTTGCTTGGACAATTGCAAAGGTTCCCAAGTTTCCTTCATAATTTTTCTATCTTTTCAGGAAGCATTATGCTGAACTGATTAGTACTCTTTTTTGACTTCATAGGACCACGTTTTGATCATTTGCTTAAAATTTGCACTTCTTAATGGATTCCGTTGAATGAATGCAGAATCCAGAGTCTTCGGTTGAGTTTGACACTGTTGCAAACAAAAAGCAGCAGCATGAAGTGAATGTTGGTAAGATGCTTTGCATTTCCACCCCTTCTCTCCTTCTCTCCCCCCAAACCCTTAGCACCTTAATTAGTCATTTGCTTTACCCATTGATAAAACTTTTCTGACTTAAACTTTATGATAATATGCAGCCATCTCAAATTCATTTGGATTTGGCGGACACAACTCTGTTGTGGCTTTTTCTGCGTTCAAGCCCTGATCGAGTTGTCTGCATTTCTTTTAGCTGACAGCAATCACTTCTATTCGAGGCTTGATTTAATTTCTTGTAGAGGCTGTTTCATTATCTTTCTGCAAGTTTCTGTTTTAGCACTTCGAGCATTTAGAGTTGTCACTGATGTAATTATTTTGGGTTTAACTCTAGATTAAGGACTCATGTTTGTTTTACCGAAAGATCCATTGGAAGTTGGAACCTATGAGGCGCTGTCTTAGGCACCAAATTCATCAAGATTTGAATTGTGTAGTTGATAGAGGGATACTGTCCTTTGCGTTCAAGAACCTTCCATTGGCATTTGTATTGCTGTTTGGAGCATTTTTTTTTCTTTATTTGAATCCGATAAATGTAATATCAATAACCAGGTTATCTGGCTTCTCAAATTTTAAAAAATTTGCTGCCCCAAGCAATTCCATTATGTTCAAAGTGGATTTTTTTTTGTTGATTTTCATACTAAAAATTGTGAAAAGACAAGATGTGAAATTACTATAAACAAAATGAGGTGTGTGGAATTACATTTAAATAATTATGAAATGCAATTCTTAGGAGTAGTTCAGTAGTCAAGTCTGTCATTTTGCGAACAAGAGGTCTGAAGTTCGATATTTTTCACCCTCTAAAAGTCAACCACCCTTGTTCTTTAGGAGATATGTTTTTAAATTAGCTCGAATTACAATGACGGGCTCATAACTGGAGAAAATAGTCGGTACAAGTCTAAATATTCTGTAGCAAAAAATATAATTATGAAACGCGTGAAATTTACTTGGCGAATATTCACTTGTGCTGTGCCCTAAGCTCCTCGATCAAATCCTTTTCTTCTTCTTCGCCTTTGCTGACTCTGTGTGTGTGTGTGTGAGAGAGAGAGAGAGAGAGAGAGAGAGAAGAGGAGCTATTTTTCACTCTAATTGGCGGGAAGGAGGAGGTGAGGTCTTGATTTACATTACCAAATAAAGAAAAAAAATGCTCCAAATAGCAACACAAATGCCACTGGAAGGTTCTTGGACCCAAAGGACAGTATCCCCTCTATCAACTACACAAGTCAAAACTTTGATGAATTTGGTGCCTAACACAGCCTCATAGGTTCCAACTTCCAATAGATCTTTCGGTAAAACAAACATGAGTCTTTAATCTAGAGTTAAACACAAAATTATTACATCCGTGACAGCCCTAAATGCTCAACGTGCTACAACAGAAACTTGCAAAAAGATAATGAAACAGGCTCTACGAGAAATTAACTCAAGCCTCAATTAGTAGAAATTGATGTCAGCTACAAGAAATGCAGACAACTTGATCAGGGCTTGAACGCAGAAAACGCCACAACGGAGTTGTGTCCGCCAAATCCAAATGAATTTGAGATGGCTGCATATCATGATAAAGTTCAAGTCATAAAAGTTTTGTCAATGGGCAAAGCAAATGATTAATTAAGGTGCTAAGGGTTTGAGGGAGAGAGGGAGAGAAGGAGAGAAGGGGTGGAAATGCAAAGCATCTTACCAACATTCACTTCATGCTGCTGCTTTTTGTTTGCAATAGTGTCAAACTCAACCGAAGACTCTGGATTCTGCATTCATTCAACAGAATCCATTAAGAAGTGCAAATTTTAAGCAATGATCAAACCAAGGGCCTATGAAATCAAAATAGAGTACTTGGGAACCTTAGCAATTGTCCAAACAGGCGTAAAAGGAATTATCACAAAGAAATTATATGAGATGATATTAACAATTCTCAGTAAAATCCAAAGCAGCACATACAAATTGATTTATAGTAGGATGAAGCCACCCTGTCGTAATGGCTTTCACTGTAGCAATAGCTTCCATTCCCCCAGCAGCACCAAGGCAATGCCCTATCATAGACTGAAACAGAACAATACAAGTAAGAAGAAAACATGGATCTGAAAATTGCAGGAAAGTAATATCAGTAGATATATGTGTTTTCTTACAAGAGCAATATGAGTACATAGTCTCCTCAAAGCTGGAATTACAGAAAAAAGGATGCTGCATAAAAGCAAATAAAAGAGAGACAAGGAGATAACCTTAGTAGCATTCATTTTGATCTCTGAAGTGCTCTTGAATACCTTTTTAATAGCATTCAACTCAGCCAGGTCACCAACTATTGTGGAAGTAGCATGTGCATTTATATAGTTAACCTGACAAAGAATATGGAGAAGTTTAATTTGTCTACTTATGGTGTTATAAACTCCACTACAATTCCATCCAAATTTTAGCAAAATCAATACTATCTCGGACTCTTTGAAAGTGTCAAAAGGAGCTCTGTGATTGCCGGTGTATCAGCAATGAATTTTCTTTTTAGGCAATAATCAGCAATAGGAGAGGCAAAAGCTACTGGAGAGCGGAGAACGGAGACCACCTCAGTGCTATATTTTTTCAGGCTGCTGAATGGATGTTTTGGTTCATGTGTTTGTAGATGAATACTTTTCCCAGGTGTTCCTTGGTTTATGAGCATGAGAATAGAAACTTGGCAGTTTTGACGTTTTCCTGTTGCCTTTGTACCTTAATTCATGTTTATCACAGCTTTTAATGCCCAATGATGGAGTAAATTTTTGTCACAGCAGTGGCATCACATCATCAGTGATGCAAGGCTCCGATGGCAAGAGGATGCGGAATTAGGCTCCAATGGCAAGAAACATATATGCAGGATGTACCCCACATATACACATGCGGTAGCTATTGGACAATGTTGAATATACATGTGTTGGATACACAACGCATGTATGGTAACTTGTTATTGGGTTGTGTCAATGATCCTTTGTGTTCAATATTACTCCCAAATATGGGTTTTTTAAAAACTTTTCCTCTTAAAAGTAGGACAAACAATGTCTGCAAAATGAAAACATAAGCCTGACATAAGCTAAATCATTCGCAAATAGCAAACTAGGACAAACACTAAGCAATGCTATGAGAAAATTGTGTCATTGCAACCAGAATGCATGGATGCTTGCTAGAATGGAAATATCACACCACCACCTCTGCTTATGCAACTACTATACTATTAGGCCTGCTTCCTTTCGAACATCATCAAAGACCAACCACCTCCATATGCAACACATTTACAATTGTCAGTAGAATCAGCGCCAGAAATCTTGTTTGGATAAAATTGGAGTTTAAGGAGATCCTCCAATACTTTTGGAAAATTATGCTAATTTAAGACCTTACTTCTTTAAATATGGGAAAAATGTTGGGGTAAACCATTATGAAACTCCACCAACACACAACAAATTTGAGATCATGGTTGTGGTGGTAAGAAAGATGATTGGTGGAGTTGCAATGTTGTTACTTGTGGTGGGCTGGCCGAGGTTTGATAGAAGTGGCCTCAAAGGAGTAATACTTGAAAATGAAGGGCCAAAGATTTCAACTATACAAGCTAGGGATGTGGAGACTCTGTTGGGAAATGAGAGACATATGGACCATAAGGAGGCCCAAATATCTTCAATGTTCCCTCTTTCTGATATGTGAATGTATGAACAGGATTTTTCTGAAGCTTTATTCGCTGATATTGGATTTCCATAATTTTTTAGAGAGTATTTTCAGGCTTTGGAAATAAAGAACAAGCATACAACCTAAGTTGCCAAGTTCTAATAATTGTCGGTATCCAAGATATGACACCATCTAAGAAAAGATAGGCTATGGTACAAGAAAGTTCATTTGAGGAAAGGAAGCAAATACCTCCTCTGGTGACACACCAGCATCCTCAAGCGCGCTCTGAATGCATAAAGAAACACCAAGTCCATCAGATCTTGGATCGGTCATATGATAAGCATCACAATTTATTGCACCTCCAAGGTACTCAGCTATTATTGGTGCATTTCTTTTCATTGCATGTTCCAAGCTTTCCATCACCTACAAGAAATTTCTCATCATAGTTTAAAACCTCATATCATTATAACCATGTATCACAGAGATAAGGACAAAGAAAGAGGGAGTTTGTTTGTGCAATACCCAAGTTAGAAGATGCAAAGCAATCCAGCAACCAACAAGAATATAAAGGACCAGTCAGCAATTCATCTAAACCTAGGCACATGACTGGAGAGAAGTCCCACTTTTGCGTATTGAAAAAGTGTAGTGGTGGGACTATCACATTTGGAGACAGAAGTGTCTCCAAGGTTGTTGGAAAAGGTTCCATTCAACCATTGGGCATTCCAAAGTTGAAAAATATCCCCTATGTGGAAGGGTTGAAAGCTAACATTATCAGTATTAGCCAATTGTGTGATGATGAAAATGTTAAAACCCTAAAAAATCATCCACACTTCCCATTAGAATTTTACTTTATAGTGTACCCAAGCAATTCACCATGGCTGAATATTTGATGTATACAACCTAATTTTAATCTTGTGCCAGCGCCAACTTACCAAAACTCCTGCTCCTTCACCCATGACAAAGCCATCTCGACCTTTGTCCCATGGCCTACAAGCAGTTTGTGGATCATCATTTCTCTGAGACAAAGCTCTACAAGCAACAAAACCTCCCAATCCAATAGGAACAATGGGAGCTTCAGTTCCACCAGCAATCATCATATCAGCCTCACCTCGACGGATGTGATTTGCAGCAGCATAGAAGCAATAGTTGGAAGTAGCACAAGCAGTTGAAATTGAATAGTTTGGTCCCATAAAACCAATATCAATTGCAAGCAAGGCAGAACCCATGTTTGTAATAGCATAAGGTATGAAAAATGGTGTGATTTTCCTGTAACCTCTCTCTATGAGAGCCTGGACACTATCAGAAAAAACTGTAACGCCACCCAACCCTGACCCAATAAGCACACCAGCTCGCTCCTTATCAATCTGCAAAGAACATAAGAGCGAATAGCTCAGTGAATAAGCACCACAATGCCGTCATTCTATCAATTATGGCTTATAAAACATGTAATTTATATCGAGGAAGCCCATGAAGATATGCATATGTATACACATGCAGCAGCAAAATCAGTAGCCATATCAAGCCAAAGTAATTGATGTAATTGCACAAAATGTCAACATGCCCAATAAATAGTTAACATAGAGAGCTATAATTAGTTATTTTTTATGTCTATATTTACTTACTTTAATTTATTCAAAGCCTTCAATGGTCAATTTGGTCAGCTTTTTTTCTTTGTCCATCTTTGTATATATCTGAATTTCTTTATTTTCTTAAAGATATTCACCATGTGTTCTTTTGCATTGTTTTTTTCTTATTTCTTTTTTGTTGCTTTTACAAAATAGGCATCCCTACCAGGATCTGAACCCAAATGTGCCATCTTAAGAGTGATAAGCTCAATTGGTGTTTCTGTTCATTTGTAGTTAATTTTTTTGGAAGAAGAAAGTACAACTTACTTCTTAGATAATCAAAGAAAAGATCCAATGGCCAAAAATCTATCATCTAGACATTAAAATATGATAGAAGAGCGGGGGAAGATTCTTTGATGGCATGAACATGCATACCTCCCCGAAACATCATCCCTTATATTGCACCGAGCAATGACTTTCAGTGTTCAATTCAAGCTGAGAGACTAGAACAGTAATGAGAAGTTCCCAAAATTAGAAGCTCAAGCAACCAGTTTCAATAAACAAGATGGGACATGTAAAGGCAACTTAGTCTCCTTATTGGTTACATACTGGGCAGGCTGTTCATTATTTCCTTATACTTTCACATTATCTCAATGCCTACCCTCATCATAAGAGCATAATAAAGAAAGCTATGCCTCAAGTTTTGTCGTAAAATAAAAAACTTATATTTGCAATTCTCCACTCCCAATGAAAATCTAGATTACAGATTTGACTCAGTTGTACAAGATCAGGATCAATAATAAGTACACCAAGGTGTGGGACATTTCTTTCCCCAAGCCATTCATTGTTGAAATCCTTCTTTTCCATCGATCGAATATGTTAGGGATTCTTGGCCATCTGTCGAAAGAAATCCCATCTAAGTACCTATTGGAGACCAACAAGTTTTTGGTTCAATAGTACTCTTTGCCTTCTTAAGGTCAAGGATTCAAGTCCCCCCTCCCCCTCCCGGGGCCAAAAAAAAAAGTACCTATTAGAGGAAACTCACAATATCTATTTCATAAAAGGTGCCAATTACTGCCAAATGAGCATGTCAAGCAAGTTTCGAATCATCTGTCTAAATTCCAAGATTAGCAGTCCCAACCTCTTATCCTGTCAGAAAATGCAGTAAATAACTAAACAATAAAACAATTCTAACAACATTAATCCTGGACCTCATGTTGAGATTATCTTGCTTGATCATTTCATAGTGAATTTCTCAGTGTCTGGGCTCGTGGAGTCATAATTA
>CM042188.1:5213412-5280217 GCA_023539305.1 Ilex asprella
GTAACCCATTTCCCAAGATGCGTATAAGACACAGCACCACACCTGTTGCCCCTGACCCCAAACTCCACCCCCACTCAATGAAAAAAATATTGAATACAACGGTGACACCACGTCATCACTCATATGTGTCACCATTCAATTAGAAAACTAAAAATAGGAAAAGTGAACCCTACTATTTTTATAACTATCAGTAACCACCATATCCAATCAGTAACACATAGGATTAGTGGGATCCACATTTCATATTTTCTAGTTTTCTAATTGAATGGTGACACCACGTGACAGTGATGACATGGTGTCACCATTGCAATGAATATTTACTCCACTCAACGAAACACCCTTCCTAACTTATACACCCAGTACTTAGGACCTCCCAAACCACCATGTACACTGAAGGGAATAATCCCCATTATTACACATGTTATGACATTGATTGCGCTCACGTGATGTTGACAAGACTAGGCACGTGACTGAAAATTTGAAGAATCTTCTGCTAAGCCTTTTATCTGAACCGAGCTAGTCAGCGATTTGGCAAAAAAAAAAAAAATTGTTTGATTCTCTTTATTGGCAAGTCAAACGATCTGCTCAGCTAAGTAAGGAGACCACTCGGTTTGTACCAAGCCGAGTTAGTTAAAGTGTTCTGCAAGATGCTAAAAGAGGACGATTTGTGCCAAACCAAGTTTCTCAATCTGTTCGGGAAATATCAGAAGTGCTCGATTTTAGATAAGCCCGAGCAATTTCAAATGATAGATAGAGACGAAGATTCGCCTAAAACTTAGGCAATCAGATAAATGAAATCAACAAAATTGAAGATATCCTGAGAAATTATTAGAGAAGTATTAGTAACTTCTCAAACTCTACTACTGAACTAAAGGAAGGTGTGCCACATTGAATCTAAGTTTATGGAAACCCTAAGGGGTTAATGACCTATAAAAGGAACAAGAAGTCAAGGTGAAAGGTATGTGAAAACTCTCCTTGTCTTTGTGCAATTCTTCTCATTCCATTACCGACTTAAGTATCAGAGTGTCTGCGATAGAAACACTTCGATCTGGGACAGTTTGTTCGTTTTGTAGGAAGAAGATTGGGAGAAGAGTTCAAAATTCATTCCTAGAAATTACGTCGTAGCTTGACTCAGGAATCAAAGATTTTTTGCCTCAACATACACCACCTCATATCTGGATCCCTCCCACCACACTAGCCCCACCCCATTTCTCCCAACCCCTTCCACCCACCCTTAGCCAAACCCACAACCACCCCCTCCGATGTTCAATTTATAACACAACCATCTTGTAAAATCCACAAACAAGTCCGAAGGTGGTGTGTAGAACGAGGAATCAGATCCTCAACTCTACTTAAACAAGAAATCACATACCAGATTTACCGTGTGAATGTGGTGCATAGAATTGGATCCTCCCCTTATCTCTAATTTGCTATGTGAAGGTGGTGCGTAGAACTAGATACTCCCCCTCTATCTTTGATTTGTTACGTGAAGGTGGTGCGTAGAACCAGATGCTCCCCCTCTCTCTTTGATATGTTTACGTAAAGGTGGTGTGTAGAACTGGATCCTCCCTATCCCTCTCTTTGATATGCAATGTGAAGGTGGTGCATAGAAGTGGATCCTCCCCCTCTCTCCCTTTCTCTTTTTGATTTGATACGTGAAGGTGGTTGCTAGGGTGTTCACCCTAGAAAATATAATTTTCGTCTTCTTACTCGATACTTTGTGGGAGATTTTTTTTCTTCGCCTACCCTACTCGATCAGATGTGATATTCCTACCCTATTAACATATAATCTTTGGTCTTCCTAGTCGAAATTTTGCGAAAGAATTTTTTCTTAGTCTACCCTAGTCGATCAGGTGTGATATTCTTACTCGACTTCCTACTCGATTAATCGGGTAGGAAGTCGGGTAAACGCTTTTGTAGCTATTGTAGGTATAATGCAAAGCACAAGACATTGACTCCAGTTGTTTGAGATTCCGATTTAAGATTTAAGATTTGAAATTTGGAGTTTTTCATGTTTGATATTAACTGGATAAATTTTGAAAGCTTAAAAAAAACAAAGAAAGCCTGAACGATGCTTAAAAAAAACAGAGAAGGCCTAAACGATGCTTGAAAACTAGGGTTTTGAGATTCATTAACTTGATGTTTAAAAAAAAATCATATCTATTGATGAAGACCTGAACGATGAAGGCCTCCAGATTACACCCAAACAAAGACAGAGAGAGAAAGATAGACAAAAAGAGAGAGTATTTGGAGAGGTCGGCACTAAATGATGAAGGCCTGAGCTATGGAGGTAGAGACTTGAGCGATAAAAGGCGATGGAAGTAAGAGGAGAGAAATGGAGTGAGGTGCTTGCTTAGTCAGTAGACGATAAAGTTGGTTAGCAATTAAGGTTTTTTTAGTTTTATATATATGTAAATTAATTAATTAATATGGGTAGAGTAGGGTAGGAATGCAAAAATTGAAGGGTATTCCGCATTCTTATCCGATTTAATCGGAAGACCAAAAACTCTTCCGTATTCCTACTAAATTTTTGCGGCTAGTCGTTCAGTAAGGTCGGATAGAATAAGAATTTACGGCCAATCGAAAATTTAAACACCCCTAGTGGTTGCATAGAAGTGGATCCTCCTTTTCTCTCTGATTTGATGGTGCATGTGCTGATTTGTGACTTTGTGTGGTTTGATTTGCTGCATGATTTCTGGTTATGGTGGATGTATGAATGGAGGTGGGTATGGGGGTGGTTTTGATTTGAAGTTGAAGTGGCTGGGTGATTTTGATTTGCCGTGGACGGGTGGTAGAATTGGCGGTTGAACGCAGTGGTGACGATGGATTAATGGTGGTGGTTTTGAGAGGAAAGTGATGCAAGGGGGTCGCTGTGCAATTTTTGTAATGTCAAGGTGGGTGGATGAAAATATACCCAATATTTTTATAACAAAGCATTAGTTACTAGTTAGTAGTCTCACTTTGGATTATTAAATTGGTTCATTTTTTACCATCACATGCGAGCCGAAGTGACAACCCCTTACTTATAATAAGAAAATCATGGTCCAAATCGAAAGATTCATCCATGTTAACCAGAACTTGCTTGGTCCAGATCCAACCTCTTAACTATCACATGCTTGACCCAAGTGGCAACACTTTGCCTATAATAAAAAAATCATGGTTTAAATCTCGAAAGATACTTCTATGTTAACTACCATATGCTTGGTCCACCCGACAACTTTTTATTTATATAATAAGAAAATCATGATTCCGAATCTCGAAACAAGCCTCTATGGAGACAAATTCCAACTTTTGTGCCTAAATTTATGATCATCCCAGGTGGGGAAGTTGATTTGTGAAAAAAATACAAAGCTTAAGATGGTAGGAAGACTTGTTAAAAATATTAGGGGTAACTCGTATTTGAATACATGGTACAACATAAATTAATGTAAATAATTTTGAGATGAATGTTAGTGATCGTCATATAAATTTATTTGAGACTGTGAGGTGAATTTATTGAAGTCTGACATATTTTATATTATAAAATTGAGTTAAATAGATATATTCTTCCTCAAGGATGGAAAACTAATTAGTCATGGTAGATCATGGGGTCCGGTAGAAAGAAATAGAGACAGAACTGTAAGGAAGAGAACTTATAGACAAAGAGAGGTGCAATTTGTATTTTGGAAATAAAATTGGTGGCCCATGTCATAAAAAAATGGATATATAGTATTGTGATGGTTTATAGTAGGGATTTAATTATGACTAGAAATATACATGGAAACCATGAGTATTTTTTTTTGCATTAATTATATTGGAGGTCTTTAAAGTATAAAGTTTATCTTATTTTAATCCCCAATATTGCATCATTTGATCATTGAAATATTAAATATATTTTTACATGGTCTCTCAAGCAGACAACATCCAAATTACTAACAGTTTTTAATCATATACTTATCACGTGATATTTAAATATAGACAACAAATAATTTGGATACCTCTTGATTAAAATTTAGATAGCTGATGATCAAAATTGTGTAATTTGAGTAGCTCTTTAACCAAAATTTGGATAAAAATTTGGTCAAAAGTTATCTAAGTTATTATTTTTGCCTATATTTAAGTACTACGTAACAAGTTTATAATAAAAAATCGTAAGCAATATGAGTGATGCTTGTTTGAGGGACCACGTAAAAATATGTTCAATACTTTAGAGACTAAAATAGTGCAATTAAAATATTGAGAATTAAAATGAGACACACTATACTTTGGAGACTTTCAATGCAATAAACCCATTAATAAATAAATCAAATATGAGTGAGGAAATTTTTTATAGGTTAATTGCAACAGTGGTTCTCCAAGTATGAAATTTGTCTCATTTTAGTCCATGAAGTATTAAATATATTTTTATGTAATCTTTCAAACGGACATCGTCTAGATTGCTGACGATTTTTTATTATAAACTTGTCACGTAATACCTAAATATGAAAGAAAAAAAATT
Organism: Ilex asprella; assembly: GCA_023539305.1. Classification (NCBI taxonomy): domain Eukaryota; kingdom Viridiplantae; phylum Streptophyta; class Magnoliopsida; order Aquifoliales; family Aquifoliaceae; genus Ilex; species Ilex asprella. The sequence continues at coordinate 5,217,890 of CM042188.1, forward strand.
TGAATAACTCATAACTAAATTTTTACTCAAATTTTGGTTAAAGAGTTACTCAAATTACATATTTTTGATCATGAGCGACCAAAATTGTGGTCAAAAGTTACCCATATTACTCATTGTTGATAAAAAACTACTCAAATTATTTTTCTACTTATATTTAAATATCACGTAACAAGTTTATGATAAAAAAACGTTAATAATTTGAATGTTATCTGCTTGAGGAATCACATAGAAACATATTCAATATTTCAGATATCAAAATAATATAATTAAAATATTAGAGACTAAAATGAGATAAACTCTATACTTTGAAACTTGTGGTGCAATTAGCCCTACTTTTTAGGGTTAATATCAAATTACACCCTGAAAGATTGTTTGAATTTCAATTTGCACCATCAATTATTAAAAATCTCAATTTGTAGTCTAAAAACTAAATGGATAAATTACACATAAACTCCCTCATGCTTGTCACTTAATCATTTGGACCCCTCACATTTAGAATATTACTCCTATATCTCTTGACGTTTGTATACATATAACACATAATTCCTTGTTATTGATATCTGTAAATATAATCGTTAAAAAATATGATTTTATCTTAATAAAAAATTATAATTTTCATACTATCCTTTATTTTATGGACCCGTTATATTTTAGAGTTCAAAATCAAGTTTACCATTTGAATGCTCAATATAATGCAAATATTTATATAATATTTTTTTATATCCAATGCAATACATCACTTGACCAAAATTATTTAGATGCCCAATTGAAAAAATATTTTTAGTCATATTTGGATTCTCAAAGAATATAAATGTAATATTTTAAATATAAAAGGTCTAGATGATTAAGTGACAAACATGAGAGATTTTAGGTGTAATTTATCCATTTAATTTGAGACGGCAAGTTAAACGCTGTTAGCTTCTGGTGCACATTGATATAAATTTTTATCTTTGACGGTATAAATTAAAATTTTTGATCTTTAAAATTATAAATTAAAAATCGATCGATATTTGAAGGTACAATTTAAAATTGACCGTAATTTTTAATACAAACTCATTGAGTCCAGCCTCACCCGTCACGTTGGACAATGCGTAGACTATGTTTTTCTCAATTAAAAAAAAAAAAAAAAAAAAAAAAAGATAGGAGAAAACAACGTACCAATGCCATCATAAAAATCAGGACAGTGGACCGTAGATGTCATGCAATGTAGAATTGTAGTAGATCCCTCACGAACCTTCACACCACGCTCAACAGCAAGAGCCACTCGCATTCTTTCTCTAGCACCATGCAATCCCTTCAAGCTCCACCACTCCACCAAGTCTCCCCACTTCTCAAACAATCACCAAAGTTGATCACCAGCAGCAGCAGCAGGAGAGTTTCATTCATCTCAGCCTCATCAACCCAACCCATCACAACCTCACCTCCCGAACGCGAAAAAGACCCCAAAAAAAGGGTGGTCATCACCGGCATGGGTGTTGTATCAGTCTTTGGCAACGACGTTGACACTTACTACAACAAACTACTCAGCGGTGAAAGTGGTGTTTCACTCATTGATCGATTCGATGCGTCCGACTTTTCTACCAGAGTTGCTGGGCAGATTCGTGGGTTCAGCTCGGAGGGCTACATTGATGAGGAAGACGATAAGAGGCTTGATGATAGTATCAGGTACTGCCTTGTTGCTAGCAAGAAAGCGATCGAAGATGCCGATCTCGGGGCTGATAAGCGTTCAAAGGTTGTGAATTTTTTATGCTCAATCTTGGGTTTAAATGATAAGGTTCTGAATTTTTTTATGCTCAATCTTGAGTTTAAATTTAGTTAGTGTAGCATTACTGATAAAAGATAAGACAGAGATAAAAAAGCGTTTTAAGGACTAATGGCAAAACTTTTTTTTTTTTTTATGAAGAAGGCCGAAACTTGACCTATAGAATAGTTTTGCACTCATTATATATATATATATATATATATATGGGGGAAAAATCGGGTATATGATTTTTGAAAGAAATGAACAGGGTGCCTTCTTTCTGCAAAACAAACAAGGTGCCAAAAATCGAAATAAGCTTGTTGAAAACACTCCGATATTTAAATGATTTGAAATTAAACAATCAGATTGCAAGAAAAGAAGTGTATACTTTAAGACTTAAGATCATCTGATACTTGCAAGAATATCTTCCCGACCAAGTTAGACTTAGAATTCTAGTAGGGACAAGTTGGCACATCCTGAATCTTACCAAATTCATTCAATCAACTCATAATCAAATTTAATTTCCAATCTTATTGGTCAATTTTTTGGATCATGTGTTTATAATGTGCACTTTAATCAATGCCTAGAACATATCTCATCAATATTCTCGGGTTTATAAGGATAGCATAGCTATTTGTTCAGATAGGTCCTCGCTAGTATTAGATATTCATTCAAATTCTAGTCTTGCAGTATCCTTTTTGAGCATACTTTATTAGGTTCTACTAGGAACATATTTCTTTGCTCAGGAATGTTGATTCACCGGGCAGATCTTTCTCTGTTATAGTCATCGAATCTGAGTCCACTACCAGGAACTCAGTTGTAGTTGCAACTGGTCCTACTCGGACTGGTAGTGTTACTTTTTCCTTTTGGCAGAACAATTTTGCCACTGATCCCTACCAGTGGAGCATAAACTGACTTGAGGTCTTCGGCGTTCAAGCTCAATTCCTTGAACAACCCTATGCAAATTACTTCTTAGGAGCTTCCTTGGTCAATCAAGACCCTTTTTATATTGAATTAGCGATCCTCAAGGTAAGGATCATCACGTCATTGTGGGATGAATCTCCATTAAGTCTTCGTCTGAGAAACTGATTGGTCTATCCAACTAATCAATTCAGGGCTTCTTGTAAAGCTGCTCGATCGTGCTGTCGACTTGGTAGGTTTCTGTGATATGTACAACCTAGCTTCCTGGTGGAAAATGAGGTCCTGACCTCTCTCTTGCAAGTAACCCTCCATTCTCACCACTCTTATACAGAAACTTCCCCTTTCATTTTATCCAACAAATCCAGCAAAAAATCCTCAAATTTTTTGTGTTTCTTTCTCTGAAAATTCTTAACCGTCATTACCCAAACCGATTTAATTCAAAATTCAAAGAGATTACCGACCATAAGAGAAAAAATCCATTTTACTGTTCAAGTTCCATTAGCGAAGTTACTATTAGAAATTTTGTAAATTTTTAAATTTTGAATTGTACTTTTGCTATGATATTTCAAAATTTGATGTTACTGTGAGCACAATATAACCTTGTAATTTGTGAAAGTCGATGTGTTTCTGAGCACAATACTTTGATGATACGACAAAAAATTAAAAGTGTTACATAATATAAATCTAAAAAGTTTGCAATTGAAAGTGAAAAAGTGAATATTGAGGTTGAACAATGTTATGTATAGGGTAATCTCCAAACCATAAAATTGCAACATGTGTACTGTAAATTTTGTTTGTCTGATGTTACTCAAGATGATATTTTTGTGATTTAGTAAATAATTTTAATGTCACTATCCTCGTGTTACTATATGTACATCATGTAACTTGATGAAACTGTTTATGTTACTTTTACTAAATTAATGTGTTATATAATTACATGTGAACATTTTTTGTTGCTTTCTTTGTTGTTCAAGACATTTAAAATTCATTGGTTCAAAATAACATGAAATAGATCATGTTACTGTGTGATAACTGAAAAATTGATTTCATAATTTTAATGTATTGATGTGCTTGAGTACTGTGGATATATTACTGATCATAACCTTTGTTTTTACTTTGAAAATTAAAAGTGTATGTTCACCATATATACCTCAACATTTGTTTTTACTCTGATGTTCTGTGATTCAGATTCAGATTTTGAATTTGAATTGTTAATGAAAACTTTTGATGTGAATTTGAATAAATATCACAATAATTTTGTCATAATTCAAGCATCATAATATGATATATTTAGTTTTCATAAAAAACTGAATAATTTGTTACCATATATATCTCAAACATCTAACTTATGACTTTTCATAATTAACCAAAATTAATATTGTTAGGGGTGTTTTTGAGATAAAAAAAAATAGATTGAAGTCATTACATATAATTTAAACATACACTTAGCCCCTACATAAGTTTCCTTGCCAGACTTATTTCCAAACAAGTACATCTAGGGAGACTCACCTCCAGTTTTCACTTATTTATTTGATTGTTTTGGATGGATCGTAGATCTAAAGGTTTGCTTTACTAATTTATGGGTGAAAATGAACACGCATGACCAAAATGATTAAGTTTGTCGATTTCCATTTGAGGTACTTTCGGGGAGAAACAATGGCAAAATAATTTAGGTCCAAATTTTTCCGAGTTGTGTTAAATAAACTTAAAAAATAGGCTTGATAATTATAATCGTTGATTTTACTTGTGGATCCCAACATTTATTGGGATTCACTATATATATTTAATGATTGTCATTATCAAGTATATTTTTTAAATCTATCTAGAATTTCTCAAATTTTCAGGTTTCATATGACCATATGTTATTCTGTCCATATTCTCCCAAAATTTAGTTGTAAGATGCTTTTAAGTTGTTCGTTTTCCCCTGCAAAGGAAATGCCAGAATCCAGAAGCTAAGTGAAAAATTCAGTTTGAAGTGATCGATGAAGGTGGTCTCAACAGTAGGAGTAAATATTGGGTGCATTTAGTAAAAAAATAATAAAATGAATAAAATATGATTCACTTCTTATCATGGAGATGATATGTATTATATAATTGAGTGGTTATAAGTTTTAGTAGACCTTGTTTATCTGTTAACTGACAGTTACACCATATGATACTGCTGACGTAGTGTAACGATTACACTAATATTTTTTCCAACAGCTAGTCCACGGTTAGTGGTGTCAACAGTTTTATTTATTGAAATTTCTGACACTTGATGAGTGGCTAGGAGTCCAGGAAGGTGATACTGAATTAGATCAAATTTTTATGTCAATAAATTATGTCACAATAGTATTGCTTTTATAAGTAATGATGTACGTACTTAAAAAATCGATTTGATGATATGACTGTTATATTTGTTATTGATTTATTGAATTTACTAATTATTCAATAGTAATGGTTTATCGAGTCAAATTTTTAAGTATATTTTATATTTTTCTATAATTATTAATTTAAACTGCTGATTCAGAACTTGCTTGAGATGCTTATGTGGAATAGGCACCTTTAATGACATATATATTGTGAGATTTTACACCGATAGATACGTAAATGGGATTTCTTGCAATTGCTAATGATTTGTTTGCTTCACCCCAAAACTTGAGACAATTCTCTTTATTATGTTATATTATATGAAATACGGATATTTCGTTAAGATTGACGTATTCATATTAAATATGGTATTGAATACGATATTCGCTGGATATTCAAAAATATGTATTAGATATACACTAAACGTATCCAAAATTAAATAAAATATATGGATATATTGCATACACTTATTCTATATGTATAGAAATATGTGTAATTTTTAGTTTTAATCCCTACCCTTTCCTTTCAATTTCACATACAACGTAATACATCAACAATAATTCAAATGACTTTGAAGACACATGAATGTCTTCCAAGTATTATTTACTATCACATATCTAAAGAAAATAAATGAGTTGATCACGCTATAATTTTAGCAACAAACACTTCTAACAGTCTAGTTAAATGTTGATTCGTATTCCTTTAATTAGTCACGTTTACTTGGTAGATGTACAATAGTAAGACAATATGTGATTTTTTGAAAATAAAAAACTGTTAATGTTATTTATTCTTGTTAAAGAATCACTAAAAATTATATCTATCAAGTCATTAGAAAATAGTACAACTATAAGGTATACGTTTTTATAAATATATCTTGGTTGTACCTGTATCATATTTTTTGGAGTTTCGCCGTCTCATACTCATATTTCGTATTCGTATTCGTATTCGTATTCGTACTTCTTAGGTTATACTTCATTGAGTGTAGGCCTTGAGATTATGTGAAAGCATTATGAAATATTGAACAAATGCCTAGTAATTAAGCAAAAAGGAGACTAAATTTCTTTTCTTCACCCCCCATCTCTTTTTTTGAACCTGGTTGCTTTCATTGCTAATTTTGGTGAATGTTTCTTCACTTCTTAAGCCTCACAGCTTGAATTGAACACCGGAAGTTATTGCCGAGAGCAATATAAGGGATGATGTTTTGTGGTAGGTATGCGTGTTCATGCCATCAAAGACTCCACTCCTTTGCTTCTTTCATATATGATTACGATGCTGCAAGTTTGTGTTAATGTTTTTTAATATTTGCTTTCTATTCTCTTCTTTCACAATATGTATATGTGGATGTATTTTGTGGGACTCACCGCATTGTGATGCTTATTCACCGAGTAGTTTGCTTATCTGTTTTTGCAGATTGATAAGGTGCGAGCTGGTGTGCTTATTGGGACAGTGGCAGGTGGTCTAATTGCTTGTTCTGAGACTGTTCACGCTTTCTCAGAGAGTGGTGACACGAACATCTCACCATTTTTTTTGCCTTATGCTGGAACAAACTTGGGTAGTGCCTTGCTTGCAATTGATCTTGGTTTTATGGGACCAAACTACACAATTTCAACTGCTTGTGCTACGTCCAACTATTGCTTCTATGCTGCTGCAAATCACATCCGTCGAGGTGAGGCTGATATAATGATCGCTGGTGGAACTGAAGCTGCCATTGTTCCTTTGTCTTTGGGAGGTTTTATTGCATGCAGAGCTTTGTCTCGGAGAAATGATGATCCACAAACTGCTTCTAGGCCATGGGACCTGGGTCGCGATGGCTTTGTCATGGGTGAAGGATCAGGAGTTTTGGTAAGCTTGCTCCTACTTTTGATATTCTTTCAGTTTAGGACATATATTTTAGTTTACTTTGTTGGCTTCAGCACAAAGTTAGGCTGATTGCACATATTTTGGGCTTACGTGTGATGTTTCAACCTATCAAGTTTTTTTGTGTCGGCAGTATTTATTCTCACAAAAAATCGTGTTTTAGAGATTAATTTTTTATGATGGTATTGTTGTTATAAAATATTTAGTTGTTGTTGCAAATACTATTTGAGACAATAAATGTCGCTACAAATATTTTTTGAGACTACACTTGTTATAGCAAGACATCTCGTCACAACACTTTGATGTAATAAGTGAAACCTAAAAAAGTTTTTGTGACGGCAACCACCCGTCTCAAATAATATTTAAGATAGTAAATAAATCTTTATGGACAATAATACTGCCACCAAAAAAAAAAAAAATTCCTCCAGACATTTTTTTTGTGACGCTGAATACTGATACCGAATTTTTTTTATCCCAAAAGTCCTTAACTCTTGTAGTGTGAATTACATCTGGGTATAATGAAATAATGTTCTAGACTGTTGTCTTGTGACATTTTTGTGAACTCTTTGTAGGTGATGGAAAGCTTGGAACATGCAATGAAAAGAGATGCACCTATAATTGCGGAGTTCCTTGGAGGTGCAGTAAATAATGATGGTTATCATATCACTTATCCCAGACCCGATGGACTTGGTATGATTTCATGCATTCAGAGTGCTCTTCAGGATGCTGGTGTGTCACCAGAAGAGGTGCTTGCGCCTATCTTTTCCTAGATATTGTCATATTTGGAATGCAGATAATTATAAACTTAACAAAACATGTTATATATATATCACTTATTTGTTTTTTTTTTGCTCGTGCAAATTAATGGCAAATTAATACTAAAAAGTGATGGAAACCCTATGTCAGCAAATAAAGCTTCAAAAAATCCCAGTGGATACATTCATATAGTGGAAAGAGGGAACATTCTAGAAAGTCAGAGTGAAACCTCAATTTCTTGCTGTCTTGATGGAGGTTCATAAGGTTTTAGTTCAATGTTTCTCCCAAATTTCAAAAAATGAAGGTTTAAAAGACATATAATTCTCAGAAGTATTGCAGGATCTTCTTGAACTCCAATTTTATTTGGAAAAAAGCATCTGGCTTTGATTCTATTGATACTTGCAATTGAGATGGCATATGGAGGTGGTTGGTCCGAAAGCAAGCAGGCCTAATAATATAGTTGTTGCATAAGCGAATGGTAATTTTCAGGCGACTGTTGTAAGGGGTTGAAATGCCTTGTTTTAGGATTTCATTGGATGAAATACAATGAACAAACACACAATGAAAGGAACTAATAAAAAAATTTATTTATTAATTCAATCAAAATGATTTTGACTACAAAAAGATTGAATAAACAATTTTGATTATTACAATAAATATTTCTTAAAACTAATTTAAAACTACTCCTAATAATGTCTACATCGTGAGTCTTTGGGGGATTTGAGTGCATCTTGTCTTCTCCACTAAATGCATTTTATATAGTCACTGTCTTCGACAGTTTTGCTCCTATCGACAATTACTGACTAGTTACTTCTAGTTGGTTACACTTCTTTTCCAAATATGGCTATGGCTTTTTTTTTTTTTCCTTTCTTGAGATTCCGCGACATGGCACTCCCTCAGTGTATCCGGGCTCTCATTATGTTCCCAATGGTGGAGATTGTACAATGGTCAGGTGTTGGTAAGGCCACTGTAAATGGAGGTGAGGGTTGGAGTCTAAGATCGATGGTGGAGGCGTGGATTTAGGTGACAACGGTCGCTTTGGTGGTGAATTGAATGTAGTATAGTTAGCCATTAAGCACATGGTGTGTTTCAACCTAAGCATCTCTTTAGTCATTGTATTCGTAGTTTAGGTTCTTGTAATCAATTTAGACCTTAAAAATGAGGGAGACTAGTCTTCAAACATTGGCAAAAACGATTGCTACATATAGATGGCACAAAATGTACTAAAAACTTATAATTTGGGTTGCTCCAGTATGCATCCATGATCCATGTAATTTGGTTGCAGTAACATCATCTCCTCATAGTATTGAATGATGTACCTGGTGTTTTGCTGACATTGTTTGTCCTACTTTAAAGAGGAAAAAGTTTCCAGAACCCCATATTTGGGAGTAATATCCAGTGATACTGCATCATCACCAACAAGGATGGAACCACTTTTTTGCTTAGAGTAATGCTACATGAACCGCAAAATTAGACATGATAATTACAATTATTGAATAGGTAGTGGTCCCAATAAGTGCTTAGATCTATAGTGAAATCAATGATTATAATTATCAAGTCTATTTTTTTAACTCTAATTTTTAAATTCATGTTACGTTAGTCATTGACTTAGGAAAGCCATGGCCCCCTTACATTTTAAAAAAAAAAAACCCCATACCTCCCTTTGCTTTTCAAAAACCTCATGTACGTCACTTTTGGTTTTCATATTTGTTAAAATCAATTTTAGGATTTTTCATTCCAAACTATAGCCTACAATGGTAGTATATGAGAGTTGATTTTGATAGGTTCTGTACAACTGAAAATTTTCCATTAATGACAACTTGGGCAACAATGTCGATAAAAAATTCTTGATTCATTGTTTGGCCTCTCAGAATAACATCTTAGCTCTGTCCATCGTTTGGTCTTTTCTCAGTATGTTGCATGTTTGTCATGACGTGATATCACTATCATAATGAAGATTTACTCATTTGTCTCTAGAAGCTGCAAGAAACATGAATTCCTTTGCCTCTAAGGTACAACAGATCTAGGAAAACTTCTAAGTTTCTATTCTCATGGTCATAAACCAAGGAACATCGGGGAATATTTTTCATCTACAAAATATACAGGTGGTTGATGTGCAGAATATAGTATTGAAGTGGTCTCCAATGGTATTGTTTTGGCTACAATTTGAAAGGAATTAAACTTCTCTGCATTCTTTGTCAGGTAAACTATATCAATGCACATGCTACTTCCACTATGATTGGTGACCTGGCTGAGGTGCATGCTATTAAAACGGTTTTCAAGAACACATCAGGGATCAAAGTGAATGGAACTAAGGTTAGCTCATTGTATCTCTTTTATTTGCTTTTGTGCAGCACCATTTTCTCTATAATTCTAGCTTTGAGGAGACTATATACTAATATTGCTTGCTCTTATAAGAAAAAATTGTATATATATAGATATTGCTTTCTTGCAATCGTTGGTTAATGTTTTTTTCTCGCTTGTGTTATCATGTTTCAGTCTATAATAGGGCATGGTCTTGGTGCTGCTGGGGGACTTGAAGCTATCGGTATACTGAAAGCCATTACAACAGGGTGGCTACACCCTACTATAAATCAATTTGTATGTGCTGCTTTGGATTTTACAGAGAATTGATTATATCATGGATAGTTGCAAACATTCTAAATTTACTATCATAATTTTTGGTCTTTTCAGTAATGGATGATTACCCCTTTTTACCTGATAGTCCCATGGTTTTATTATATGCAGACATTTTGTACCTCTTAATGACTTTTGTTGAATAAATGCAGAATCCTGAGCCTTCGATTGAGTTCAACACTGTCCCAAACAAAAAACAGCAGCATGAAGTGAATGTTGGTAAGAAGTTTTGCCTTTTCTTCCCTTTTATCCTCCTCCGACCCCAAATCCTTAGCCTTTTAATCAGTTGTTTTGCCCATGCACACAAGTTTGCTGATTTGAACTTTATCACAATATGCAGCCATCTCAAATTCTGTTGGATTTGGCGGACACAACTCATTTGTGGTTTTTTCTCCATTCAAGCCCTGATCGAGTTGTCTACCTTTCTTGTAGATGAGAGAAATCTTTTCTTATTCAAGGCTTGGTTTAAAATTTTCGTAGAGCTTGCCCCATCTTCTTTTTGCAAGTTTCAGCTTAGTTTTACCCAAAAAAGTTTCAGCTTAGCTCATCCAACATTTATTAGTTATTTCTAAGTAATAAATTTGGGTTTAACTCGTGTTTAAGGACTCACTTTTGTTTTTACCTAAAGATGTGTTGGAACTTCTGAGGCTATTGGACATGAAATTTCTTAAGTTTTAAACTATGTAGTTGACAGAGGGATATTGTCCTTTGGGTTCAAGAACCTTCCAGCAGCATTTGTGTTGCTATTTGGAGCATTTTCCCCCCATATATTTGGCCATGTAAATGCTCTCTCTCTCTCTCTCTCTCTCTCTCTTTGCATGTGGACTTTTTGAACTATGATTTTGTTTTAATTAAGATTTTAACTTTTTTTTGAATCAATTAAGATTTTAACTTGAAACAATCAAATAAATACAATAGCAACTACATACTTATAAATCAAACAATCTAAATATTTCTATTTTAAAATTTTTGTAATTTATAATAGATGTACTCTACATTTTTTAGAATGAATATTAGTTTTTATTTTTTTTACTAACTTTTGATGCTTTGATGAATTACTTTCTTGTAAACTTCTACCCTAAGGTTTAGAACTTTTAACATGAAGCTAATAATTTTGATTAATTTTATTTGTTATAGTAGTGGTATAAATACATTTTGTGGTATGCAGGTATATATAACTAAAAAATATCACGAACTCTTATTAAATTATGAATAATATGACAGAGAAACTTTTTTAAGTTATGGAGGTGATCTAATTATAAAAAATTGGTTAATCAAATTTAAGAAATTAAGTTGTGAGTAAATTTATGTAATATTGAATATTTATAGCATTGTTAACTGATAAAAATAAAATGGGTTATAATGTAGACAATAAATGATGGGTTAGACCCAAGGGCCCAACTTATGTTATAAACCCAGTCTGAATAAAGAGTCCAACTTGAAGAGATTCAGTGGGTCTAGTCCAAAAGGTCCACGCCTAGTCAAACTCATCAGAGTTCAAGGAGTTACATCATAAAGGGAGACAAGGTCATCCTGAGAGGCTCATCCTAACCACCTTGGAATAAGGGTCATTCCAAGAGCCTCATCCTAGCCACCTTGGAGTAAGGGTCATCCAAGAGTCTTATCCACGCCGCCTTAGAAGAAGTCAACCACCACATCATCCTTTGACCAGATCTTATGGGGAGCGTTATAACTGTCTCATCCGATGAGAAGATGACGCCAACTCTAGCAAATTAGCTTTTTAGTTACTAATAAGCCGCCTAAATTTATTAGGAGGTGATTATAAATTGTAAGTTCCGTCAACACTTGGGGGCATCACACTCACTTGAGTATATATTTGTAACTCTCTTAGCATGTATCTCTATGCTCTCACTACACGCATTGAAATAATAAAATAACCCCGCGACCTTAGCCATTCAAAGTGGACGTAGGTCACGATTGACCAAACCACTATAAATCCCTGTCTTACTTGTGTTTTTATCTCTCTCTTTATTTTATTACTGCATTTATTACTGTTCATCTGACATGTGGTGTACAAACATAATTTGTGCATCATCAATAGACATAACTAAAGAGGCATGATTAAATATCATGTATACCCTTATCCCGTACAGAAGTAGAATACTGACTTGTTTTACTATTGTACAAGAAATTGTTTGGTTAAGAAGGTTCCTTCAAAATCTAGGAGCTGTCACATATAGCTTGGACCTAGTGATAGTTAATTGCGATAGCATGATTGTATTAGTTTATGCTAAGGATCCTAAATATCATGGGAGAACCAAACATATAAATTTGAGATATCATTACATCAGAGACATAATTGCACAAAAGGAAAGTGATATCGAAGCACCTACCTACAACTCAGATGGTTGCAGACCCTCTGACTAAGCTTATAATAGATATGCATATATGACTCATGTTAGAATTCTTGGACTTCATAGGTATTGATTATGTGCTAGAGATTTTATGGATCGCAAAGTCATTTGTATTGATATTTTTGGGATATTAATAAATAGTTATTTGCAATTAAATGATATATTGTTTGATTACCTTAATTTGAGAAAGTACACACATTAAGTATGTCAGCAGACGTGATTGGATCGCTTAAACGAGCAATCGCCTTTGGTGCTTGAGATGGCGAGCAAAGATGAGATACTCTAGTATGTAGTATCACTCTGTTTTGTATACAGAATGAGATCTGACATTTGAGGATTGATAATGGACACATCTCCATGTCCATTATTCTTGTGTTTGTTAATTAGCCATATGCGAGATCAAAATTTGATGCCTTTGGAGGGCGAGCAATGGAGAACTTGGGTTAGATGCTTGCAGAGCGACTAGACTAAGTTTTGTACGGTGTCTGAGTACGACATACACTATCATTAGGATTGAAATACTCCATTGTAGCATGTATATCATACTACATGTATTTGGCGACCAATTAAGGAGGTAAATGAATGAATTCCTGCTTCTTCACTGTGTGAGTTCTTTAAGTCATTTTTATATGACCAAGTTATTTTGTATAACCGAACACTCTATATACTCTATGACAACGAAGTGCAGCTCGTGTGGTAAGACGTTTCCCCTATAAACATCAGGTCATGGATTCGAGTCACCCAAGGGGGGAGGTAGGGAATCACTGATGATCCTCTTTAAATAATAAAAAAAAATACTCTATGCCTTTTCACTATGTCATAAAGGGAAAGAATTAATGCTAAACTACTTTGACATGTTACTTACGACCATGAGTGATTCGGCCTTTTGGGACATTGTTGGGAAAGCGATTAGTTCTGAACTAAGTGACATAAGGGAAAAAGAAAAATTATTTGGAACATCCCGCGATATATTCATTGTCAACAACTTTGAGCGCTAGTTTAGATACTGACAAAGAGTAAATGCATAAGCGAAAGCTTCGAGGGGTTAAACATACTCTTATATTGCGGGGATTAGAAATGCTTGAACCAGTGTATCTAAATGGGTTTAGAATACTTGAGACACCATTTTCATTTTTTTTAGAGTTGATGTCTCAATGTTGACTCTGTAGAGTTTCTAGTATAGAACTCCTAAATTGCAGATGTGCTCAACGCCTGCATGACTCATTGCCCTGTATAAATTGACGTTGATGTATATAATTGATTGAGAGAGATGGAAATATCATGTCCACCATGTGCGAGTGAGAGATGTTAGATATTAGTTGGGTCATGGACCCAAATTGGGGCGCCCATGATGGGTCGACCTAAATTAAAGAATGTCAAAAGAGACATGTCTTTTGGAGGTGTATTTTACCACCTAAAATATATTTCTGTTAAATATTAACGGACATGTTCCTGTGATACGAGCTTATACAACAGCTTTTTGGACTCAAAATGACTTATTTAGACTGATTCAAAAAGCCAATTTTATTAAGCTTTTCTTCCTTATTTTGGAGTTTTGTCACAGGTCCTATATATAACTTTTTAGTTTATTATATTCATAAAATATTATTAGTGACATAAAAAAAATTTAAAATTCATATTAATTTTGAGAACTATTGTGCATAATCTATACATCCTTGTAATTATTTTTTTAACACAAAAAAAGTTAGAAAGTCACTCCAAATGAACTTTCTTAATTTTTTCAGCTTTTTAAAAAATACCTCAAACGATTTTGGAAGATTTTTTTAACTTCAAATTTTTTGCGAAGCTTTTTAAACTTCAACTTTTCACCTGAAAAAGCCAGCTCCAAACAAGCCCAATATTGAATTTTTTTTTAGTGGACAAATTATATTTTCATCTCCTCAATTATCACTCTTTTTTCACCTTGTCCTTTCAACTACAATATTTTTCACATTGAACCTTCATATATGTGATTAGTTTCACATTGGTCATATTATTAACGTCATTTACATATTTAACGGAAAATTATTTCATTTTACCTTGAAATTATGTATTTTTTTTAAATTTTTTTCCAACACGTCAACAATTCTCGTTTAAAAAGATAATAGACGTTTACAATTAAACAATGTAAAATAATCAAAATACTCGAAAAACAATGTAAAAATAATATAATAAAACCCTTTTTTAAGTACCATAGTCAGATCCATAACAACAACTGTGTATATATCTAATAATAATACAAAAAGTCAAAAACGCTGCAAATTTCTTTTTCCAAATTCCATAGTAATACGAGGTTCGTGCATTGAAATGCTCATACACAATCGTAATTCAGAATCTACTTTGGGGTCTCATATGAATCTTTTACTTAAGATTTTTCAAATAAGAACAAAATTTATGAATTTTTTATTTCGATATCCAAAAACATTATGATTATTGTATTTACCAATGTATTTTCTTCAAAAAGTAATTGACTATTGGTATTACCCGAGCGATTTAAGATTTAACGAAAAGAATCTTGACGGTAAAACATCACAATATATATTTTTATAACGATGCATTAATTAGTGAGCAATGCTATATAACCCAAATTTGCATATCAAATGAAGGGACCATTGGATCAGTGGGTTCCATTTCAAAAAGTTGATGGAACTCACTCATCCAATGATTCCCTTCACTTGGAGTGTAAATTTGAATTACAAATTTAGATTACATAATATTTTTTTTAATAATATTAAGGATCCAATGTTCGGATTATTAAGTTGGTTTATTGCTGACCATCACATGGTGGCTAAGTGGCAACCCATTGACTACAATAAGAAAATTATGGATCTAAATCTGAAAAGATACCTCTATCTTTAACTATCACGTGCTTGACCTAGGTGGAAACTCCATACCTATAATAAGAAAATCATCATTCACATCTTGATAAATACATCTATATTTAACCATCACATGCTTGGCTAGGTGACAACTAAGGGTGGTCCGATTATATTCGGACCTGACCTGGGCGAAAGTTTTAATTGGGGTCTTGTAAAATTTAATAGTAGGATATAACAACCACAATTAGAATTTTCTTTTAATTTTTTTTGAGATGTAAAATTACAAATTAACCTTCCATACTTAAGTTTTACCGTTTTGAATATATAACATAACTAATTTATTCAATATTTTTGGGAGATAGTTGATTGTAAATAGAACTTCAATAGTTTTGATTTATAGAAGAAAAAAAAAAATTGTTAGAGCAATATTGCATACATGTATCCTCAATAATATTGTATAAACAATGCACACATTCAAAAAAAAAAAAATTAGTATTTCTATACAATTTAATATGATCCAATATTATTATTCTAATTACAACTATAGAAATTCTCAATCAGAACCCTATGACTTGACATACAATCATATCGTTAAATTAGATTCAACAATATTGCTCATTATTTAATAGGCTGACATGGAAAATAAAAGAAAAGACTTCCTATTGTGTGGGAAAATAAAAGGAGAAGTCTAATACAAAGAAATTCTCCTATATTTATAATTAATCATTAAAACTATTTTAAATATATGTACATTCACAGCGAAGAAGAAAAAAGAGATCGGACCATATTATTATACAATAATTTAATACATTCTATTCTCTTATTTTATTTGAATTCTCAATAATTTTGACCTATTATCCAATTTATTTTTTTTTAAATTCTAATTTTTTAGATAATTTTGATTTTAACATAATCATTCACATAGTATGTTTGATTTGCAACTTATTTTAGACCTTAACTATACCTACTAAATAGATTTGTTATTCTTGAAGGATGGAGTACTAGTTAGTCCAAACATTAATAATATATATATATTTTTTGCATGCATGTGTGACCTACCTTGCAAAACATCTGAACATTAAATAAGAAATAAAATAACAATTACAGAAACACAAAAATCAAGTAAAGTCAATACAATCGTTCCATTTGATATTTCTTAGAAAAGCATACATAAAAAAACACATCAAATAAAATTTCAAATTAAATAAAGTCAATAAAAAATAGAGTAATTAGGAAACACGGAGAAGGCTATGGTATCAAAAAAAAAATTGTTACAGTGGATTGAGATACATGTTTTTAAGTTTATTTACAAAAAAAAAAATAAATAATTTTATGGGTCATGTTACAACAATTATGATTCAAGTAATAATTTTTCTGCAGTTATTTATAATTTTGGGGGTACTTCATATCAATCCTAACATTTATAGGATTAATCCTCACTAATTCAAAATATTGCAAAATGGCCCCCAAAATTTATAAATTATTCCTAAAAGTTCTCATCTATCCTATCTTTTAGAAACTTAAAGGCAAGTAGCATTTATAAATATCTTCAAAAATTAAAAAAATAATAATAACTGTGCGGTACTAAACTTTGCTTTGGGTACCGCAGTCTTCTCCATAAAACATACATGTCCAATGAGATAATAATGGCCTTACTTTAGACTTTGTTTTCTCTCAGTTAAATAGCCTTTATGTCGAAGTAAAAAATCGGGATTAATATTTCACTCAAACTAACCATAAATTAAGAGTGTGTTTGGCATGGCTTAAAAAAAAGTGTTTTTAGGACTTTTAACTTATGAAAAATACTTTTTTAAAAAAAATAGTGTTTGGCTTAACTTATTAAAAACACTTTTTGATAAGTAAAAGTAATTTGAGCACTTAAATAAGTTAATAAAAAAAGTAAAAAAAAATAACTTTTACTTTTAAAAATCACTTTTCACTTTCACCTCTCATTTTTCCCGACTCCCCCTATGGTCAAACCTCTCTCTCTCCCTCTTCGCAAATATCACTACGCTACTCACCTTGCTCCTATAGTCTCTGCTTTTCACGATTCGTCTACTTCCGACACTCTTTCATCTTACTCCGATGACGACCACTCTGGCTTCGATAAGTTTTTCGATTATTTCCTCGTCCTCTGCATCTCCGTTGCCTTGTCTTTCTCTTTCTTTGTCACCAATGTTGATCCGGCATCGGCCTTTGTAGTGGCTACGCGTAGGAAATTACAGACCGATGAGCTAGCTACGGTCCGCCTCTTCCAAGAGAACATGCCTTCTGTTGTCTACATCACCAATCTCGCTGCCAAGTAAGTAATTTCTCTAATTTATTAATATGATATTTTTGTGAATATTTTTTTTTGTGTGTATTAATGTATGTGTAGTATATGTTTGTACATTTAATGCTATTAACAATTGGAACACAAATAAGTGTTTTTACATCCAAACGTGCTTTTTATAAAATACATTAATTTAAGTACTTTAAATTTTGAGTATCCAAACAATACTTATTTAATAAAAGTGTTTTTCTTATAAACACTTTTGATAATCATTTATTAAAAAAGTACTTTTTGATTTTCATAAGTGATCCCAAACACACCCTAAGTTGTGTTCCTCGTGCAAAACACTTTTTTTTTTAATACATGAGTCGAGTTATTATGGTTAAAAAATTAAAATATAAATTAAGTTATAATTATTAAAAAACTAAAATTTAAATGAGTTACTCTGGTTTAAAGTTAAAATTTTAATGAATTATTGTAGTTAAAAAGTAAAAAGTTATAATTTAAATGAATTACTGCAGTTAAAATGTTAAAATATAATATAAATCGTGAGATCTAAAACGATCAAAGTCATCGTTGTATTTTTCTAAATGAGGAGTTTAAGTAGGACGTCCTGTTTTATTATAGATATAAAAATTAATGTCTTCCCGTGAAAATCACTTTTTTTAATACATGGGTTGAGTTACTATGATTAAAAGATTAAAATTTAAGTTAATATAGTTAAATGGTTAATATTTAAATAAGTGACTGTGGTTAAAATTTAAGTTACTATAGTTAAACAATTAAAATTTAAATGAGTTATTATAGTTAAAATTTAAATGATTATAGTTAAAATGGTAAAATATTAAATCAACATAAATTGAGTTACTATGGTTAAAAAATTAAAATTGAAGTTACTATAGTTAAATGATTAACATTTAAATGAGTTACCTTGCTTAAATAGTTAATATTTAAATGAGTTAATGTGGTAAAAATTTAAAATTTAAGTTATTATGCTAAATAGTTAAAATTTAAATGAGTTATTATAGTTAAAAAGTTAAAAGATTAAAATTTAATAGTTACCGTGATTAAAAAGTTAAAATATTAAATCATAAATGATCTGAACTGTTGTTCTATTTTTTTAAGTGAAGAACTTAAGCAACTCAAGCAAAACGTATAGATTTATTGTATCACTAATGTTATTGAGACATAATTTAAGGATTTAAAAATTTTAATACATGGTGGCCATTGGATTGACAGTGCAGTGCATTCAACGTAGAGACCCACTGATAATAAAATATTAAGTTCTCAAATTATGTCTCAATAATATTGTTCTTACTGTATAAATGTACATTAGGGATAACCCGTACCTGAAGGCACAATGTAACGTAAACCAACCGATTAATTTGAAAAAGTGAGGAGTGAAGATCCATGATAACAGTGGCGAAGCCAAAAATATGATCTATGGTGAACACACTTTAAGTATAATAGATAAAAATAATGTGATATATTTACATTTTTTTGATATCGAATTTGATACTTAAAAATTTATTAAACATAAAAAGGGTTTGTTTGAAAAAAATTAATATAAGAATATCTATACACGAAGAATCAATTATATTATTTATTTGACACAAGAAGTAATATTCTATAATTTTTAACTTTCTTACAAATTCCACATTTTTCTCAATTTTTGCCATATATTCCATAATTTTTTAACCAAATGAGACTTCATCAAATCATACTAATATTCTAAATAATCAATTTTAGTTTCCTAATTTAAAGAGATTTGGTATGAACTTTTTGTTTTTTTTTTTGTTCTAGTACCCAACTTATTTGACCCAATTTTTTTTTTTTTACCAATGCTATTTAAACATAATTTAGAGATTGAATATATTATTACCATTGGATTGATAGTGTTGAAGTTTGTTTTTAAGTATAATAGATAAAAACCCAATGTTTTTTTTCTGTTAAAGTGATGAGTTTTTTTTAATCAAAATGCTATCATTGTGTCTTATACAAATTCAAAATGTTACATTACGCAGATAATATTAATAGCAAATTTGACTAATTTAATTATTATATCAGGAAAAATCTTGTATTTCAAGATCAGTTGTAATCGCTGACTGTTTAAAAAAAATATATTAAGGAAAACAAATATTAATTTCTTGACCGTTGGATGAATGAATTTGAAACCGTAGAATCGACTTGTTGAAGCCGCTCTGTTTTATATTACAGATTTTCACAATAGATTTCTACATTATTTGTGAGCAAAAAAAAAAACCATAAATCACACAAAATAAAAATAGAAAGATACGTAGACGTTATGAGTTTAAATCTTAAGAATTTTTTGAGATCAAGTTATAAGAAATTTATTTTTTAGAAATATTCTAATTACGGTATAGATGATCCATACTTTTGACTAAATTTAAAAAATAATTAGTTGAAGGATACCTAAACTCATCTGTACGTGACCGCTGATTAAGAAAAATAAAAAAAGAAACATGCTTGCGTTAGATCTCGCAGACTTCACACTTGGTCGTCTTCACTGTTCACTCTACACTCAACGACGTAGCCCAAGCGAAGCTATCTGTAGCTGCTCAACACTTCCAGTTCCATCACCCCTCATCTCCCAACATCCGCACCGTACGTTCTCATTGAATTCTTCACCTCTCACTCCCTCCCTCTCTCTCTCTTTCTCCCTCTCTAACACACATATACACCCACCCACCGCAGAGGTAATCATGCAATCCCTTCAATCCCCATCGCTCCGAGTCTCGCCAGCCAACTCACTTCGCAAACAGTCACCAAACATAACAACCCCCGCCACCACTACCACCAGGAGAGTTTCATTCATCTCAGCCTCAACCCAACCCATCACAACCTCACCTCCCAAACGCGAAAAAGACCCCAAGAGACGGGTGGTCATCACTGGCATGGGCGTAGTATCTGTGTTTGGCAACGACGTTGACACTTACTACGCTAAACTACTCAGCGGCCAAAGTGGTATTTCACCCATTGATCGATTCGATGCGTCCGAGTATCCTACCAAAATTGCTGGGCAGATTCGTGGGTTCAGCTCAGAGGGATACATTGATGGGAAAGACGATAAGAGGCTTGATGATAGTATCAGGTACAGCATTGTAGCTGGCAAGAAAGCGGTAGAGGATGCCGATCTCGGGGCTGAGAAGCGTTTAACTTCAAAGGTTGTGAAATTTTTATGCTCAATGCTACAATAAAGCGTTTTAAGGACCAATGCCGAAGCCTTTTTTTTTTTTTTGATGAAGAAGGCCGAAACTTGACCTATAGAATAGTTTTGCCCTCATTATACATATTTACGAGAGAAAATTTTTTGCACATAATATTGATGATGATGTGAAAATCAAGTATATAATTTTTAAGAGAAAGGAACAAGTGCATCTTCTTCCTACAAAACAAAGAGGCTTCCAAGAATTAGGATAGGTTTGTCGGAGACATTTCGATACTTAAATAATTTAAAATTAAACAATCATTTACCTTAAATCTTAAAATCATCCGATACTTATAGAAAAATCTTCCCAACCAAGTCAAACATAGAATTTTGATAGGAGTAAATTGGCACACCCTGAATCTCACCAAACTCATTCAATCAACTCGTAACCAAATTCCACTTCTAATCTTATTGGTTGATTTTTAGGTCAGATGTTTACAATGTGCATCTTAATCAACGCTTAGACCTTATCTCATCAACAACCTCAGGTTTGTAAGGATAGCATAGTATTAGATAGAATTAGGTTCTCATTCAAATTTTAGTCTCGCAATAGCATACTTATACTCGAAACACACTTCTTTGGTCAATCAAGGCCCTCTTTACCAAGCATACCTCTCTTTGTTGTAGTCAGTTCTTATACAATCTACTCAGTCAGGTGCGCCTCATTATTGTGTTGCGAGTCGAATCTGATTCCACTACCAAGAACTCAGTCATGGTTGCAACTAGTCCTACTCGGATTGACAGTGTTACCTTTTTCTTCGACAGAATAATTTTGCCACTGATCCCTATCAGTGGAACATATACTGGCTTGAGGTCTTCTTTGTTGAAGCTCAGTTTCTTGAACAACCCTACGCACTGAGAAGCTTCCTTGGTCAATCAACACCCTCTTTATATCGAATTGACGATCCTCAAGGTCAGGATCAACGCGTCATTGTGGGATGAATTCCCATCAAGTCCTCATCTGATAAACCAATCAGTCTATCCAACCGATCAATCAGGTATTCTTGTAAAGCTACTCGGTCATGCTAGCCGCCTCTGTTTTTGTCTTTGCCTCATTAATGAATTGAGCAAGATGGTCTAGTCAAACTAGTTCTTCTGGTTGCTGCTTCAGCGATCGAAAATTATATGTCATACGCCCAATATCTCGGTGGTAAGAACACCTGAGATTCAGATTTCTCTTCTATAGATCCCCTTAACCTGGGGTAAAATCATGTAAATCGATTCCGTGAAAACCATTTTTACCCTATAGAACAACAAATAGGATAGGTATCCCTCATTCTCCTTCCCATTATTTGTCGAGCACGGTTTTTTCAACCTCTCTTTTGTGTTTGCTTTTTCTTTAACCATAAAAAGTATTATTTTATTATATTTAATATTTGTTAATGCATATTATTTGTAATTAAATATATTATATTTATTTATTTTCCAGTTTGATACATTTTTTAATTCTCTGATTTATTTTACAGATAATTTTGTTGATTTAAAGTAATAATGAACAATGCAAGTCAAACAAATACTAGGAGAATGACCACAGTTGAAAATTTGATATTTGATAGGGATTGGCAGGTCAAGATTAAAATATGAATATTTGAATATAAGACAACAATTTAGTCCTTATGGAAGTCCAAATTAGTAGGAAATTCATTTAGAGTTAGATTATGAAAGTATTCCAGAATTAACACGTTTTTATTATTTTGGTCATAATGTTTTACCCCGATGTTCGATTGACCAAATTTTTATGGCATTGGAAAGAAAACTTCAAGATATACAAATGTGTATTTCATGGAAATTTTATAAATCGACATCTAACTATGAAAAAATCGAGCTTAAAGTTTGAGTAGATGTAATATCCGCGACCCCAACATTTGATGCGCAAGTTTTAACCTAAAAAGACTCCAATTTGGTAAGTACCTGTTCCATGGCCAACCCTAGTCCCTATAGTATAAATATAGGTTTTTTTTTTTTTTGAGAGGGGTGCATTCCAGATCCCATCTCTTCCATCTTTTTTTATTTTTTCATATCTATGGATTGCTGAATCCTCAAACTAAAGTTAGGAGTAAATCTTTCAATGAACCTTGGTATTTATTTTTGATTCATTGTTTTGTAATGCATGATTTTTCTTATTTATTGATTCTTATGCTTTAGTAAAGTTTTTACTCTATAAAATCTCTTGATTTGTTATGCCACGTATATTTGAATATTCTAGATTCCTTGCGAATCAAATAACTAGTTTTGTATTGTTGGATCAATTAATTAAGATTTTTATGAAAAATAATTGATTTCTGGTTGTGATAAAAAGAGACAGTGAATGTTTGTGATCTACAATTAAATATTAATTTCTATCCAAATAATTTATCTATTAAATTTTTGGATTTGTTTTTAATATTATCACCGCTAAATCTTCCAATTTAGATAACTCCTCATATGATTCTTAATTTAGTTCGAACAATTGATTAACAATAAATATTGTGTGGTGTTGAAAGAGGATCCCTGTGCTTTAATATCTCCAATTATTGTTTTAAACAAAAATTTCATTGTTTTCTAAAAACCATTTCAATCAAATCCTTCAAAGTAATTTTTCTTTTATTTTTCTTGTGTTCCATGTTTTTTTCAATTTCCTGTAGTTCGACTTCAAACTCTCGAATATTTATTACTTCGCCAACTTGCGCTTTGTTGATCAATTTTAAAGTTGTATGACTTTTCTACTCGGTTGTTCCTTATGGAACTCTCTCCCAAGTTCATCTTCTACCTTTGCATATTTTTTCACCCTAGCTATCAACTCTTCCATATCGAGGGTAGAACGTTTGGCTAGCAACGGTCGACTGGTATAACGGGTTCTTCTTTGGAAGCGTAGTCTTGAATGATGCAACCACAATCTCTGGGTTGTAATTCTCTATCTTTTTCATCGTTTTCCAGTAATGATGGGCAAACTCTCTCAATATTTCTTCATATTTTTTTCTTTAAGGAAAATAGCATTCCAATATCCTTTGGGCATTTGTCACTGGTAATGAATTGGGTAGTAAACTGTTCGGCTAGCTATATCTAGCTATTAATCAATTTTTTTACGAGTTGGTCATACCATTTCATTGCAGATTCCACTAGATTGGTCAGGAATATAGTGCACATCAAGCCTTCGTTTCTCATGTGGATCTCCATGAGATTTCTTTAGTGGCGTATA
Source organism: Ilex asprella (assembly GCA_023539305.1). NCBI lineage: Eukaryota > Viridiplantae > Streptophyta > Magnoliopsida > Aquifoliales > Aquifoliaceae > Ilex > Ilex asprella. The sequence goes on from CM042188.1 coordinate 5,242,024, forward strand.
TGAGCATAAGGGTCCATCTTGCCCTCATGTAGCTTAAAGTTTGGTATCACAAACTTTCTAGGTAACCTTTGTTCTTCAATCCACAGGGTAAAAAGGGACATCTCTACTCCTTGTGGCTTTTCTAGCCAGTTCTCAAGCAGTTTACTGTTCAGGGCACTTTAGCCAGCTATCAAGTTCATTGCTTATGAAGTGCCTCCAATTGTCTTCCTGGTCTTCAATTCGAGCGAATTTTGGCCTACAATGTTTGTCGTGCATGTCTTCTCTTTGCTTGCTCCCATATTTGGTAGGCCTACGATTGTTATGATGGAATTCCCCTCTAACATTAGTCTCTTAGTGGTCAGATACATGAGGGACCTCATGGTCTCGTGATCTCCTCAGAGCTTCTTTGAGTTCCTTGTTCTTTGTCTAAGCATTTCCTCCTCCTTTTGGGATCTCTTCAACATGGCGTCATGCACGTGTAATTAACCCTGAAAAACATCATCATCTTCATGAAGGCCAAGACCCCCCATCTATTTGGGGAACATTATATTGGGGTTTCACATCATCGCGGGGATTGTATCTCCCATGAGATGCGTTTTCATGATATTCCTCTTCTTCATTTTAACTCCTAGAAGTACTTACCCTTATTTCATTAGCCAAGGGTAAGGATTCTTGGTAGTTACACTCAGTATCGTACTCGTCAGAGTGCTGATTGTTGTGTTGTGATCATAACGTGCTTCATAGCTTTGACTTGGTTTAATTTATTGCTTTTTTCCCACAAACGTCGCCAATTGTACGAGGGACAAAATCTCGCACCTAATATTCATGATAACGTGAAAACCAAATATATGATTTTTGAGAGAAATGAACAGTATGCACCTTTTTCGAATGGTTTGAATAGTTTTTGGTAGGATTAACTTAGCTCTTCAGGACTCCTAGCGAGCCTTCCACAAGCTAAAAGACCTGAAAAGACAGTCGAGGACTAGAGGAAGAGCTCCGGGGGTCGACCCTTCGATACTTAAGTCAGTATTTGCTGAAAAGGGTCTTAAGGTATGTGTAGGGATTAATGTTGGGTACCTTTGGTTTTCCCCTAGGTTCCCTTTTATAGTGTTTTGAATGGATAATAGTGAGCTCTAAAACGCTAGCACAAATAGCTCCCATAAAAACGCATAATAAAGGGTGTGAGGCCAACCAAGCCACCACTTTTACCAGACATGGTCCGGATAACCCAAGAGCCCGCCACTAGAATTCAACACTTAAAGGGCAAAGGTCCAAGGAGCGTACTGCTAAAATAGTTTCCTTACCCAAGGCTCCAGGCTATTTCTGTACCATATCTTTATTTTTCTTGTTTAGCTGAAACAAAGGCTTCAAAGCACATGTTCTGTAGTTTCTCAGCTCTAAGAAAAGCCTACGCCTGTAATTTTTTAGCAGGCTTAGGAGAGAAAGCTTACTCAAGACGTAGTCAAATAAGTTTGTCAGTAAATCACAAAATCATGTTATCTTCTCTATCTAATGATTGGAGAGTCTGCTTTAAAATCGTCTGCCCCACACCCACCCCCTAGTATTTTCTTCAACAAGAATCACACAAGCGTAGATAGGAACCTCTACCTAAGGAGTGGACTCTAGAATCCTCCATTTATTCTCGAAGGTCAATTCTCCATGTATTTTGGGAGTCAACATTTATTATCTCCACAGGACTTCCCTATTGGCTGGAGTCTACTCTTATGGTTGGAAAGACCCTTCCTCGTGGAAGAGTCTTTTGAATCCTAGATAAGCTAGTAAGGGGAAGAGACTCCTTAGAAATGAGGGGTGCCTGACCTTTAAACTAATTTCCCTCCAAATATGTTGTTGACCTTATCTTGGGGGTCATTCAACTTTCAAATCACATATAACATTATGCATAGGATCTCTTTCAAGTGTCGGCTAGGTGAAAAGAGTTGATTATTAGGATTGGAATTGCTCCAAGCTTTCCCAATGTTGTAGAACATAACAGATCTTCTAATGGCAACTTTTTGAGTGGTGGTGCCTCCCTAGAGCTTTCCCAATGTTGTAATTAATTTTTTCCTCCTCAGTTGTCCCAAATCAACTTTTCCTAATGTTGTTGGATCGTGGACTATGCCTTCTATTTATTTTTTTCTTTTTCTTCCTCAATTTTTGGAAATCAATTTTGTGTGTATGTCCTTTCAGTTTAAATAACGTGATTTCTTGTAATCGCCATTCCTCAGGCTATTTAAACCCTCTGAAGCTCTAGTTCAAAGAATCACTTAGCATTGAAAATGCTTGAAGCCTCTGTTTCTTGCGATTTTGACTCACTTCTTCATCTTTGAAAATATTGAAATCAATTTCGAATGTCTTGGCTAGGTTACTCATTTTCAATTATAGATTTTTTTATTTCTCGAAGATCCTCCTTGAGGCATTTGGGTTTCTTCTCGAATTCCTAATATGTTCCTCGTAACCATTGTGGATTTTTGCTTTGGCTTATTTCGTTCTTCGAATCAACCTTCTCCTCCTTCATCTGATCTCATACTTCCTCTGGTTCAAGAAACAGTTATCACTAACAAGGAAGTTGAGTTCTTTGAAAAGGATCCTTAAGGGAAAGCCTTTGTTGCAGTTGATTTCTATGCCAAAGGGTGCACAGTAGCGTCACTGAGAAAGATCTTGCACGAATTCATGCCCAATTCTTCATTCTTTACTATTTTTTGTTGAAGGTCCCTTTCAATGATGAGAGAGTTTATGATTATCAAGAAGTCGAAGTTTGTCTTTAGGAGATTGCCTAAACTGTGGAACTCAGATTTCCAACTCACCCTTACATATGCTATTTCTTGGCTTTCTTGAACATTGGCCCTGCCAAACTTACTTCCAATAGTTAGAGATAGGTATGGGTTGTTGGCCCAAAAATAACCTAAGAGAGGGGTGAATTAGGTTGGAGAGTGTGTGACTAATTTTGGCCTTTTTAAAATCATACTAAATATGCAATGTAAATAATTGTATGATTATATATATGATAAGAAATTTATGTGATACGGACAAAAACCAGTATGTCGATCCCTTTCTAGCATACTGGATTAACACTTATGTGTGTTTGAAGTCCCTGCTGCTTCTCCAACCTTCATACCGCTTCAACTCATCCAGCATGTCAATTCATGAATCGGCATCCTGGTTCCTCATCTGGTATACCTCTTCATCCAAATTGATATACCGGATATGTACACTGCCACCTTCTTCCAATGCAATTTTGACCTAAAAATGTTGGAATAAGACTATTTTATAACAAAATTGCAGCCTTTTATGTCTACTATCTAACCTTGTTGGAATCAAGTCATTTGGACATTTGAGTAGAAAGTTATGTCCATAATACCAAGACCTGTTTGAAACTCCACTATCAGCCTTTAATGCATTAGTACCAACTTCCATGCCTTGTTTCACCTAGAAGCCATCTAAATCTCAAAATTACTATTTCACACATCCTTTTAGATATTGAAGTCTTATTTCCATCCACGTTGAACCAAGTCAATTGGAATTATGTGTCAAAAGATATTCCCATATTACCCAGACTATGTCAAATTAACAATTTCAACATTTTTTTCTTCTTAGTTTGTTTCTTGCACTTCTTTGCATTGATATTTCAACTCTTCTTCTCAACCAAAATAATCACATTATTTACTTGAATGATGATCATATAACAAAGATCCTCAACATCCTCAAGTTTTCTTCATATGCGCATCAAATCAATGAAGTTGTTGAAGAAGCTTCTATGCCATGCACTTCCAATTTAATCAACTACTTTAAACCACCTATATCCATGATGCTCATTTTCTTTATGCAGTTGCATCTTTTCATATTCACTCAACCAATATTAGTGATTATCTTTCTTTTCCTTTCTTTTCATCTTCAATCATCACATCTTCTCTATTAGTTCTTCATATATAGTGTAGCACATTGAACATTCAAGCTTTCTCTTCTTGTGTCAAACCTGTGCAACATTATCAACCAAGCTCACAAGAAGATGATTAGTTACACAAGAGTATTTGTTATCATCAAAACCTTTTTTAACCAAGCATTGGGTCAACATGGGTGTTCTTTGGAGCTCTACCCATGGTGTGGGCGTGTTCTCTTATGTGGGAGAGATTCTTCATTCTTTCTAGATAAAGGTCGGCGTTGGCCTAAGATATAGGTGGTACTACTTGACCAAGGGGCATGGTAGTACTTATCCACTGAAGATTCCCACTCCTCTTAAAGTGTCGAAAGACTAGTTCTTCTTTGTTTTTGGTTCAGACTGGGAGTTCAACCTTTTCGAACCTCTTGTGGCAAACCCTATTAGAGTTATTTCTCGCTGGGGTGTAGTTCTTCCTTCTTTTGGTATGTTTTCCCTGCCTTCTTTGTCTTTTCTTTCTTTTTTGTAGAAGGATAAGTAATTGATGGCCTCTTCTACTTGTAGTTGATAATGTGACCTTGCTAGGGAAATTTTTGGACAAAGCAAAGGTCTAGAGCCACAAGATTAAGGAATTTTGTCTTCTGATAATCGACACAAATCTGTTCAAGTTCAAACTGGGGCCTAAACCCCAATATGTTATTATCACTGTAGCAATACCCATCAAGAGTAAATAACCGACCTCTTTTCTTAGAATAGAAAATTTTCTCTACTTTTGGAGATGGTTTCTCTCTTTTATGCATTCAATTGGTTTAGGTATTTTTCCAAGGCTCAATAAGATGGCACTTCATAATGTCAGGGTTAGATAATCTTCTGAGGGTTTCACTAGTCATACTCTGTCAATTGTGAAGATGTTGATGTCTGAGGGCTCTCCTATTTCAAAAATTTATCCTGCTGTTTCAACCACTTTGGAGATGAGACCACTTGATGTGGAATCCTTCTCTGACATTTCCTTATGAAAAAAGACAAAAGATAGCAAAGGGGAAGATTCATATTAATGAGTCCTCATGAGGTATTTCTGCTTTGAGCCATGTTTCCCCTACCTCTAAGATTGGTGCTCCTCTTAAGAGAATGTGAAATGACCTAGAGCTTGTTGTAAAAAAAAATTAGAATTTTTCTCTGGTCCTAAAGTTGAGTAGTTGTTAAAGTTGGGGTTCTTCAAAATCTTGAACACGACAAGGAGTTAGGGTATGTTTGTGTTGATAAAAAAAACATCAGAAACTCTTTCGCGATCAAGAATACTGCTAAGAGTGGGTTGAAAGTAGGTTTGAGGTGAGCACAGGAGGAGACAAAAAAACCAAGGAGAGAGAAAAGTGTTTGGCTGACCAATTATCCACCCTTTTGAAGAACTCTCAGAAGCTTATCAAGAATGTTGAGGTTGCTATTATGGTTGCTTTGCAGAAGTCAGTTGAGTTCATTCAATTTGGTATGAGCTACAGGGATGTTGGTTTTGAAGACTTCCATCACCAAGCCTTGTGGTTATATCCTGTTCTTGACTTCTTCGCCATCAAATTGGATGATGATGAGACTACCCCTGGGCAAGTTATAGGTGAGGAAGGGAGTTCTACTGGTGATCAGGATCCCCCAGCCAAAGAGGGTGGGGATTAATGTTCTTTATAGGAGATTTGATCTTCTTTTTCTTCTTCTTTTGTTTCAGAACTCTTGTAAATTTAACTCCTTTTAGTATGAATGCAATTAGTATTTCCTTACTAGAGCTTTTCCATTTTCCTTTTTGCAGTTTTCTTCTCTCTCTTTTTTTGGGCTTCGACCCTTGCTCTTGTTATTTGGGCCTTGTTAGCCTTGGTTTAGAGGTTTAGCTTACTATGTTTCCAACCCTAGCAAAGTTCCTCTATACTCTTTTAAGATTATTTCGTTGAGTTTTTTTCTAATGTCAACTGTGATTTTTGGTGGTTAGCCAAGTTGATCCCCAACAAGCCTAGGTAAGGCTTAGTCTCGTGCCCTTTCATGAGCTAGGTGCCTTTTTTATTTGGGATACCCTTGTATTTTCAATCTTATGATGAATGCGTCTTGCTTGGAGGTCTAGTTTCCCCAAGCTGAGCTTACTCGAGGTTTAAAACTACTGCACATTGTGAAATTTTGAAGGAAATGACATTTTATTGTAAGAAAGAATACGTCAACTTTCTAACTAAAGAAAACGAGAAAAACCTTAAAAAAGTAGGTAGACTGTTGTCCTTATTGATCTTCATGAAAGTTGATTCCTACTGGAAATACTTCTTTATATGCTTTGTATTTAAAGTGTGTGCCAGCTATCTCACATCCAAAGTTCAAAGCTCATAGATACCAGACCTCACCATTCAGTTGACCTAATAGGAACCTTTCTAGTTTGGCCCCAAATTCCTTTGTTTGGGATATTTGAAATCAGGAGTTATCTTCTTCAATACTAAATCTCTTGGGGAGAATTCTCAGATACTTCTTTTCTTGTTGTAGTACTTCCTAGTTTGACTCTGATAGGCATCCACCCTGATATAGGATAGCTCCTTTTTCTTATCTAGTAAGTCTAGATTGACTCTGAGCTGATCCTTATTATTCTCCTCATTGAAGTGTTGGAATTTGTGGGTTTCTAGTCCCATCTCAACTGCAATCACTATCTCAATCCCAAAGGCTAAAGAGAAAAAGGTTTCTCCAGTAGGGGACCTTACCATGGTTCTGTATGCCCATAGGATATTGGCGAGCTCTTCTACCCACAACCCTTTTAAAGCTTCTAACCATGTCTTCAATCCTTTCAACAGAGTTTTGATGGTGATTTCAGCCTATCCATTAGCTTAAGGGTGGATAGGTGACGAGTAATGGTTTTGAATTCCCAAATTAGAAAAAAAATCTCTGAAGGTTTTATTGCCAAAATTCTTCCCAACTTTGGGTTCCCCAAAGTGGCATACTATGGATCTCTATACGAAACTCCTTAGTTTATGCTCAGTAATTGTAAGTAGTGGCTCTATCTCTAATCACTTTGTAAAGTAGTCAATGGCAATTACTGTGAACATGTTCCACTTGTTTCAAATTGGCAAATGTTCTACTATGTCAATGCCCCATTGTGCGAAAGGCCAGGGGCTAGTTATAGGGATGAGCTCCATTGGGGGCTCTCGTGGACATTAGAGAACCTCTAGCATTTGTCATAACTTTGTGAAAACTCAATGACATCCCTCAGTATAGTGGGCAAATAATATCCTTGACAGAGAAATTTATCAGCCACAACTCTTTGTCCAAAATGGTTGCCACAGATTCATGCATAGGTCTCACTGAAATGGATACTAAGTATCTTCTCATTCAAGGCAGCTTAGATATTACAAATAGAAACCCTTGTTGTACACGGTTCCACCTGTTATCACATACCTACTTACTTTTTGATGGAGTTTATGAGCTTCCATCTCATCCGATGGTAGAGTTTCATCCACCCTTGTGTTGGATTGCTTTTACTTCGCCATTCCTTTCCTCTATACTAGATCTTGGGAGGAGTTCCAAGAAGCTCGCTCTAAAAAAATGAAGCTAGGCGTGTCATGGAATCAAATGGGAGTTTTCTGCCCATGCGATTTGCTCTATATCAAATCTTTCGAATTGGGCAACATGTTCCTTGGTATTGGTCACATAAGTTGTCATCCTTTCATCTTTTGTTTCATACTCTGCCTTAACCTGCTTGACCACTAGATGAGAATTAACCTTGGCTTACATATTTCTAACTCCATGAGAAATTTCTAACCACAACCCAACTAGCATAGCTTCGTACTCAACCTTATTAGTTGAGACCTTGAATCCAAACCTCAAGGCATACTTTGTCTCCAGCAGGTCTGGGAAAACTAGGATTAGCCCAACACCTTATCTATCAACATTTGAGGAGTCGTCGGTATAAATGACCCAATTCTTTTTCCCTAAAAGACTGAAGTAGCTCTTTTTGACTCCTGGCCCGTGTTTTCCACAAGATGTACCCAAATTCTTGTACTTTGATGGAGGTTTTGGTGAGAGGTTCCTGGTAAAAAAGATGCACAGTCTTGGTGTCCCACATCGGCTAGGGAGAGGGAGTTGCTGGACTTTATATGTAAGCTCCTAGTCCTTACTTAGCAAGACACATTTTCCGAGGGCTACTGGGAGGGACAAATCCGTGAGGGTCAATGGGCCCAAAACAGACAATATCTTGCCACGTGGGGGGAATGTTACAAAATGGTATCAAAGCTAACTCTCGCCTGGTTCGAGGGTGGGCCCCTGCCGTGCTCGCGTGTGGACAGGAAGTTATTGGTAAGCATGTCTGTGCTGCACGAGTACGTGCAGCCCTAAGGGGGGTGGATTGTGAGGTTCATGGTAAAAAGGATGCATAATCTTGGTGTCCCACATCGGCTAGAGAGAGGGACTTGTTGGGCTTTATATGTAAGCTCCTAGTCCTTACTTGGCAAGACGCATTTTTTCAAGGATACTGGGAGGAACAAATCCGTGAGGGTCAATGGGCCCAAAATGAACAATATCTTGCCACGTGGGGAGGTGCTACAATTAGGCTGCTAAATTATATGAAATTCTCGTAACTCGAAGGCCCACTTGGCCAACCTTCGTAACACTTCAGGCCTTTGTAAGATTTGTTTGATGGGGGAATCTATAATGACTACAATTGTATGAGCATAGAAATAGAGGCATAGCTTTCATGTTGTTGTTATTAAGGCCAAGACAACCTTTTCTAGCTTGAAGTATCGGGTCTCAGCTCCTTTAAAAATCTAGCTGGTGTAATACACCAGCTTCTGAATTCTTTGTTCCTCCCTCATCAAGGCAAACTAGTGGACATTTCTGACACAACAAGGTAAAGATGCAATTTTTCATTAGCTATCGCTCCAGGTAGAATGGTGAACCCGCCAAATATGTTTTAGCTTTTCAAAAGCTAATATGCACTCTGGTATCCACTCAAAGGCTTTCCATAATATTTTGAAGAAGGGCAAACATTTATCGATGGCTCTTGAAACAAACTTGTTAGTGCTGCCACTCTTCCTAGTTAAGCATTGCACCTCCTTGGTGCTACGACGTGGGTGCATGTCGAGGCGAGCTTGGATTTTTTCTAGGTTTGCATTTATTCCTCTTTGAGAAACCATAAAGCCCAGGAATTTTTCAGAGGATACTCCAAAGGCACACTTAGCTGGGTTAAGCTTCATCTGATAATTCATCAGGATTTGGAAAGCTTCATCTAGCTAAGTAACGTGATCTTCTACAGAATGGATTTTTACCATCGTATCATTAACGTAAAATTTCATAGTTTTTCCAATTAGATCCTCGAAAGTATGGTTGATCAAGTATCGGTACATTGCCCCTATATTCTTCAATCCAAATAGCATTACCCTCTACTCAGTGAAACAAAAGGTATTTTCTTGGTCTTCTGGATTCATCTGGATCTAGTTATACCCTTAGAAGGCATCAATGGAACTCAAGAGTTGGAAACTTGCAATTGCATCCACCGACAGGTCAATCCTTGTCAGCAAGAAACAATCTTTTGGACAAGCCTTGTTAAGGTCTATGAAATCTATACGGAGCTTACATTTCCTATTGTGATTTTTGACTAAAACCACATTTGTCACTCATTCGGTGTAATGGACCTCCCTGATGGACCTTGCTTGTAGGAGCTTTCCTATTTCTTGTACAATAGTTTTGGCCGTTTCTAGGGAAAACACTCTCCTCTTTTACCTGACTGAATTGAATGAGGGATCCACATTAAGCTTGTGGACCATCACTTGGGGGTCAATTCATGGCATGTCTTTATGACTCCAGGCGAACACGTCTAAGTTGGTGCACTAGAAATCCTCGATTTTTCCTCTAATGTGAGGGGAGAGTCTTGACCCAATGTATGTTACTTGGTCTGGGGCCTTGCCAAAGACTATCAGAGTCAATTGTTCCACTAGGTGAGCTCTTTTTTCTTCCTCAGAGTTTTTTGGGTTGAGATTGTCCAATTGGCACCTCTCCACAATATGGCTATTCTTAGTAGAGGTCATGTAACATTCTTTAGTGACGATCTAATCTCCCCTTACCTCACGCACTCCATTCTTGGTTGGGAAATGGAATAGGAGATGATATATTGAAGGTACCACCTTTAATACGTTGAACGTTGGCTGCCCTAAGACAATGTCGTAGGCTGAAGGACAATCCATTACTAAGAAATCCCCCAAGTGGATTACTTAATGGGGAAATTTCTTTGAATGTGATCGAGATGGACACGACTCCAAATGGATAAGCCTTTTCTCGTGAGAAACCAACCAGAGTAGCTCTGATTGGTCTAAGGTTACGCCCCCAATGTCCAGCTAATCAAAGGCATTGGCAAATATTATATCTATTGACTGCCATTGTCGATTAGGCTTCGCACAATATGGTTTGAATCAATAATAGAAATTACTAAGGGGTCATCATGGGGGAATTGAATTACTTTGAGGTCCTAATCCATGAAAGTGATAAGTGACCTTTTTTGGGGTACTTTTCTCGAATGTACCAAGCTAATTTCTTTGGCGTCTGATGAAGCCCTTTTGGCAGAACGCTTTTATGCTCTAGCTATTAGTCCTCCTAAGATGAACTTTATCTCTCCTAATAATTGCTAATGCTCATGAGGTTTTGTGGGAGGAGCTCTGTCCTCCCTCCAATTTTTGTCAACAACCCGTCCCCAGTGGCCTTATCGAATCGGCTCATCTTTCTGGTCCTTGAGAGTGATTCAATCTTCTATCGTGATCATGGTTTCAGTGGAACTGATAGTACTTATCTCTTGCTCATTTGTAGGGAGGAGTACTAGGTTTTGTAGTTCATTTAAGTACATTATCATCTTGTACTAGGAAAAGAGCTTGCTCAATCGAGGTATTAAGAAGTGTGTATCCTTAGTAACTTCTTGGTGAAAAATGAGGTCCTGACCTCTCTTTTGTTGGCACAAGAAGTGTTTTTCTTCTTTTAGAAGAGTTAGCCTTGTCAAGCTTCTCATGATCTCTTCACTTCTTTTTTGAAGAACGGTCCTCTATTCCTCATTTTTTTTGGCATTCAAGGCATCCTCAGTATTCATATGGTTTGGAGCTATGGAAATAAGCTAAGCCATACTTGTAGGTGGAGCCTTGAAAAATGAAAAGAAGAACTTTGAGGGTTAGAGTCCTCCCACGAATGCAGTCAGGGCTATCTTGTTGTCTACATTATCTATTTATAGAAACTCTTATGTGAACCTTGCGATTAACTATCAAAGTGATTCTCCCTTCGTCTGCTTGAGATTCAAAAGATAGGTGGTAGGCTTCCTATGCGTTCGTCCTTCAATAAACTAAGAAAGAAAAGAATTATTGAGGTCCACAAAAGATCTGATAGACCCCTAGAGGGATTTTATTGAACTAAGGGCAAGCTTTTCCCTTAAGGTTGGTAGGGAATGTCAGACACATGACCTGATCGGGAACATTGTGGAGTAGTATCAGAGATTTATAGGTTTCCAAATGATCTAAAAGATCCTTCTTCCCATCAAAACTATGGATTGATGGTAACTTGAACTTCTGTGGTAGTGGATCATGTATGACATCGTAGGAGAATGAGATTCTAGGCAATAAACCAATTTTTTTACAATTTTTGGAGCTCTAGCCTTGACTGTGTTAAGAATGTCCCTAATTTGATCATTGACTTCCTTGGACTTTTGGTCTAGATATGCATTTTCTTCTTGTTTGTGGAGAGTATCATTTTGAATTTGTTCATCCCTCGTATGCCTTTCTTGGTTATGTTGGATTTGTTCTGAATGGGAGACCTATTGTGGTTGTTGTTGATGGTCAATAAGGGCTTAAAGGATTTGTTGAGTTGGTTAAGGCAGACTTTTAATGGTTTGATTCAGCCTGTCATAGTTTCTCTCCAAATTGAGCACCCTCTGAGCTTTCCGTCACTTTTTTGGCCCGTGGGGGCTCTCGATCATGATTATCTACTTTGTTCATCCTTTGTGAGTTCTGCTCTCCTAGAGGATCATCTCTAATTACGTCCATTGATTTGGTAGTCACCAACCACAATTTTTATTTTCGAGAGTGGTAAGAACCGCTAAAAATATCCAGGCGTTCCCCACAGACAACACCAAACTATTGGTGCAAAAATCTGCCCAACATTTATGCAAGCTTATGAACTTGTTACCTTGTTCCCTTTCACCTGTTTGAATGGTTTGAACTGTTTTTAGTAGGATTTACTTAGCTTTTTAGGACTCCAAGTGAAGCTTCCGCAAGTTGAAAGACCTAAAAATAAAGTTGAGGACTAGAAGGGGAGCTTTGGGGGTCAACCCTTCGATGTTTAATTCAGTATTTTTCAAAAAAAGTTTTAAGGTATGTACGAAGATTGATGTTGCGTGCCTTTGGTCTTTCCTTATAAGGGTGGAAATCGAGTCGTGTTGTGTTGGGTTCATGTCGTGTCAAATATTAATCGTGTCGAACATTAGTCAACCCTAACCTAACCCATTTAACTAATCGTGTTGTGTCGTGTCGAGTTGACCTGTTTATTTTCGTGTCGTGTTCGTGTTTGTATTCGTGTTGACCCACATAAACTTTGAATAAAAAATTTAACTATAAGATTTTATTTTCACTTAATTGAATCTCTTCTTATATTTTTTTTACAAACTAATAATAATAATAATAATGAGTAATAATATCTTTTTTTATACAATAATTATGTCAGTGCTTGATAAACAGTTACAAATAATTAATATTTTATTTCTATAATACTAATTAAATATGTTAATCGTACATTGCGCAACCAAATTAAACATTAGAAGTAATAAAAAAAATAAGCTATCAAAATATGAAAACTCATACGTGCAATGAAAAGGCCAGGATAATCTCTTTCGAGTTAAAATTTTCGTGTTGACGGGTTAAGCGGGTTGAACCCAAACATGACCCATTAACATTTCGTGTTGACGGGTCGTGTCATACACGGGTTCGTGTCAAAAAATAGTCAACTCAAACCCATTTATTCGTATTGTGTTTGTATCGAGTTATTGTGTCGTGTCAAAAATTGCCACCCCTATTTCCTTAGGCTCCCTTTTATAGTGTTTTGAATGGAAAGTAGTTGAGGAGTGGACTTTTGCTCCCTCGTTTGTTCTGGTAGGTTAAGTCTCCTTGTGTAAGGGGAGTCTAACCTTTTCTTATCTTCGTAGGGCTTTCCTATTGGTTTGAGTATGTTCTTATGGTGGGAAGGACCCCTCCTTATGGGGGAGTCTTTTGAATCCTAGATAAGCTAGTAAAAGGTGGAGACTCCTTAGGACTGAAGGGTGTCCTCCATTTAAACTATTTTCCCTCCAAGTGTGTTGTTGACCTTATCTTGGGGGGTCATTCAACTTTCAAATCACATATATATAGTATTATCTGTAGCATCCCTTTCATGCTTTAGCTAGGTGGGGAAAGCTGATTATTATGATTGGGATTGCTTTGAGCATTACTCGTACTCCCAAAACATAACAGGTCTTCCAACAATAACTTTTTGAGTGGTGGAGCTTCCTTAGAACTGTCCCCATGCTGCAATTAATTTTTCCCTCATCAGGTCACACGTTTGCAATGTACACCTTAATTAACGCTTAGGCCATCTCGTTAACCACCTCGGATTTGTAGGGATAACCTAACTGTCTGTTCAGATAGGTCTTCGCTAGTATTAGATATAGTTAAATTCTCTCTCAAATTCTAGTCTTAGCATATCCATTTTTTAACTTACTTCATTAGGCTCTACTAGGCACACCCTTCTCTCTGTTATAGTCAGTTTTTATCCAATCTACTCAGTTGTACCAAAGCTATTCAGCCGAGTTACAATTTGCTTGGCTGAGGCTCTACCGCTTCAAACTGATATTTTCAACACTTGCCATTTGCCACTTGACTTGGTCTAGTTGTCCAATCATGGTAAAAAATATTATGAACTCCTTCAATATAAATCTTAATTCTTACAAAGTATATGAATTTTATGCGCACGGGGAAACATTCATGAATAAGTACTCAAATACCACATCTTCACTCACCTAACATAGGATTGGATGGTCTAATGGGTTAATGTTTAACTTTTGATTGCTTTTCTTCAGTGTTAGGTGGTTTTCTTGATTTTGGTGAATTGGATATGTGTGGCTTATGGTTTCTTTGAGTTGAATTTTGGAACTATGTGAATATGGTTTGATGGGTTTTGTGATAAATCTTGGAATATAGCAAACAATTGTTTGTTTGGATTATAGATCCAAAGGTTGTTGCTTTACTAATATTTGGTGGAAAATGAACATGCATGACCAAAATGATTAAGTTTGTTGATTTCAATTTGTGGTACTTTCGGGGAGACATGCAATAGCAAAATGATTTAGGTTCAAAAGTTTTCCCTTTTTTCATGAACATGTGTGCTTTTTTCTATTCTCCCAAAATTTTGGTGTAAGATGCTTTAAATTGTTGATTTTCCCAGCAATGATAAATGCCACTGAGGTGGTCTCAACATTAGGTCCACTGTTAGTGGTGTGAACTGTTTTATTTATTGAATTTTCTAACACTTCATATGAGTGGCTGGGAGTCCGGGACTGATTGTTATGATTATAGAACTTGCTGGACATGCTTATGTGGAATAGGCACCTTTTATGACATACGTATTGTGAGATTTTACACCAATAGATACGTAAATGGGATTTCTTGCAATGGATGACTAAGAATCCATAACTTCTCTGATCAATGGAAAATAAGGATTTTAATGAGAAATGGCTAAGGGAAGAAGTGGTCAACTCCTTGATCTAATTATCTATATTTACCCCTTGTTATACAACCTAGCCAAATCTACAATTTTAATTTACTTGGCAGTGGACAATTGCTAATGATTTGTTCGTTTCACCCCAAAACTTGAGACAAATCTCTTTATTATACTTCATTGAGTGTAGGCCTTGAGATTATGTGAAAGCATGAGGAAATATTGAACACCATGCCCAGTATTTTAGCAAAAAGGAGACTAAGTTTCCTTTCCTCACCCCCATCTCCTTTTTTGGATCTGGTTGTTTGCATTGCTAATATTTTTTTCTATTTTTTCTTTTTATTTTTTTTGGGGGGGGGGATGAGGATGGAGAGGGGGAAGAGGACTTAAACCCTTGACTTCAAGAAGGCAAAACCTTTACAAAACAAGAAGTACCATTGGACCAAATGCCTATTGGTAATATAAGGGATGATGTTTTGTGGTAGGTATGCATGTTCATGCCATCAAAAACTCCTCCCATCCGCTTTTTTCATCTATGATTATGATGATGCACATATATGTATATGTGCATGTATTTTGTGGGACTCGCCGCATTGTGATGCTTATTCACCAAGTAATTTACTCTTATCTTTTTTGCAGATTGATAGGGGACGAGCTGGTGTGCTTATTGGGACAGGGCTAGGTGGTCTTGTAGCTTTTTCTGATAGTGTTCAGGCTTTCTCTGAGAGTTGTTACACGAACATCTCCCCATTTTTTATGCCTTATGCTGGAACAAACTTGGGTTGTGCCTTGCTTGCAATTGATCTTGGTTTTATGGGACCAAACTACACAATTTCAGCTGCTTGTGCTACGTCCAACTATTGCTTCTATGCTGCTGCAAATCACATCCGTCAAGGTGAGGCTGATATAATGCTTGCTGGTGGAACTGAAGCTGCCATTGTTCCTTCCTTTTTGGGAGGTTTTGTTGCATGTAGAGCTTTGTCTCAAAGAAATAATGATCCACCAACTGCTTCTAGGCCATGGGACAAAGGTCGCGATGGCTTTGTCATGGGTGAAGGCGCTGGAGTTTTGGTAAGCTTGCTACTACTATTGATATTCTTTCAGTTTAGCATATATATTTTAGTTTACTTTGTTGGCTCCGGCACAAGATTAAAGTTAGGATGATTGCACATATCGTGGGCTTGTGGGTGATGTTTCAACCTACAGCTTACGAATGGTAGATAACTTTTTAGACTATCACTGCTTTATACAAAAAATTTCTTCGATGATAAACTTTTTTTATTGGTTTATTGGTTGCTGGACTACTTTGCAACTTTTAACTTAGGTTGTCCATGAACAAACATCCTCTGAACTTTTGGTGACATTTTTCTGAACTCTTTGTAGGTGATGGAAAACTTGGAACATGCAATGAAAAGAGATGCACCTATAATTGCGGAATACCTTGGAGGTGCAGTAAATAATGATGGTTATCATATCACTTATCCAAGACCCGATGGACTTGGTATGTCTTCATGCATTAAAAGTGCCCTTCAAGATGCGGGTGTGTCACCAGAAGAGGTGCTTGCTCCTATCTTTTTCTAGATATTATCATATTTGGAATGCAGATAATTATAAACTTAACAAAACATGTTATATATATTTCACTTATTTGTTTTTGTAGCCGGATAAATACTCAAAAATGATGGAAACCCTATATCAGCAAATAAAGCTTCGAAAAATCCCAATGGATACATTCATGTAGTGGAAAGAGGGAACATTCTGGAAAGTCAGAGCGAATTCTCAATTTTTTGTTGTCTTGATGGAGGTTCATAAGGTTTTAGTTCAATGCTTCTCCCAAATTTCAAAAAACGAAGGTTTAAAATACAAATACTCTCAAAAGTATTGCAGGATCTTCTTGAAATCCAATTTTATTTGGAAAAAAGCATCTGGCTTTGATTCCATTGAAAGCAAGTAGGCCTAATAGTATAGTTGTTGCATAAGCAAAAGGGGGGTTTGTGATGTTCTGAAGTAATCCAAGAAGAATAAGGATTAGCGATGTATTGCTCCAAAATCTCTTGGATCAACATATATATTCCAATCGATAGACATTTTTCAGACGACAGTTGTCAGGGGTTGAAATGTCTTGTTTTAGGATTTCCTTTGATGAAAAACAATGAACAAACATACAGTGCAGAGAATTAATAAAACAAGATTTTTTTATCAATTCAATTGAAATGATTTCAGTTACAAAAAGACTGAATAAATAGTCTTAATTACAACACTAACTGCTTATTAAAATTAATCTAAAATTACTCTTGATAATGCGTAGATCATAGGTCTGTTGGGGTTTGAGTGTATATTGTCTTCTCCACTAAATTTTTTTTTATGGCCATTGTCTTCGTCGGTTTTGCTCCATTGACTGTTACTAATTGGTACTTTCCGTTGCTTACACTTTAGATATGATTGTAACTGATCATTTCCCGCCTTTATTTAGATTTTGTCACATGGCATTCCCTTAGTTTATCTGGGCTGTCAAGTTTCGCTACAATTAATATTCATGAAATTTAATATTCTATGTTCAAAAAATGTCCCCTCATTTAATTGGGTTTAATTAATAACCCGAATGAATGAACAATCATGACCGTTGTTTTCTTTAAATACCTATTTAAGGAATTTGTCTGCCGAACTATTCATTTCACTTCCTTCGTTGCTTTTTGTTTCCTTTCTTCCTTTGCCTCTGATGATTCTTCTTCTCTAGTGTTTGGAATGGCTCCAAAGAAGTAAAGCGCTCTCTCTTCATCTGAAATCCCTTTCTCCCTAAGATTTTCCGCTAACATCAAGCAAATGGCCCATGACCTAGTGGATCATAGGATTTTGATTCCTATCCTAAGTTCTAGTGGAAATCTTGCTCTTGGTCCTTCCTTCAAATCAAATGTTTGTGAGGGATTCTCAAATCACTACATTGTTTATGAAGGTGAAACCTTATTGTTGAATCAATCCCAGCTTTTATGGATGTCCTAGAATCAGAGGACTAATCCTCTTCGTTCGTGGATTAATCTTGATCAGCAGTGGGTTAATTGGGTTGCAAAATTTGAGCCTCATTTCGCTTCTCAATGAAGGCACTCATGCATCTTTGAAATAATTAAGCTCCCCATCTGCGAACTGCACATGAATCAATGTCAATAAATGCTTGCATATCCATTGGCACTTGTTGTGATTTAGTCAATATTCCTTCCATTAGAGTATAATGACCTCATTAATCATTTTTTTCCTTCTAAATCTACTACCCCTTCATTTATGCAACATATTTCTTTCCTTCTCTATTGGCTCTGTTGAGTTTTTATTTTGTGTTTCTAGCTTCAAAGTTATTAGGGAATATGTTGGAGTAGCCATTCAATTGGCCAATAAAAAGAAACTTGTCTTGGGCCTTTTTGTTTTAGGAACATTATATAGTGGTCTTTTAATTTGACAAAAAATAGAATTATTATCAGTTGTGAAGGGCTTTTATGGATTTTCCAGGTCTGACTCTATGCCTATTTTCCTAAGTTCTGGCCTTCTAAGTCTTTGCCCAGCCCTAAATATAAACCCCTAAATTATGCTCATCGATTTTTGTCTTCTCCAACCTTCTTTACAGAGAAAAATTTTGATTCTTACTTTAGAGCCTTTTTTACTCTCAACAATGACAGCTTAAACTCTTTGTATACCCCTTTTTCTGAATTCCTCTATTTTTCTTCCTTCATAGGATTGTTCTTTGCTGACCTAGATATTGCCTCTAAAGAGGCTAAAGAATTGTAGCGTCTTTTTTTGGGGTAGTGTCCCATTACCTTGGTATCTTCATATAGGAGGCTTTGTTTTTGCTTCCAAAATTTTGAATTAAAGTTTTGAGAGGTATAATCCTAGTTAGTTTGTTAGACATTTTGGCCTGACTCAGAACATTCTTTCCCCTTTTATGCATCCTTATATTAATGAGCCTGCTGGTGAGAAAACAAAAATAAAATCAGATGCCTTAGTTCATTAGATTTCTCTGGCTAATGAGAAATCACTAGATTTCTTTTGATTTTCTCATTTTGCCTATAATCTGTCATAGTTTTCCTTTTATTCGGAATGGTGGTAGAATATCCCAGCCTTTCTTTTTGTTTACTCCATTGACGGGTATATGTCTAGACTGTGCTTTAACAATTGATAGATGAACGAGACCCTTCATGTCAAAAGACAACACCAATTGAAGCACCTACTCTTGTCCCTTCTCCCCCTATCAATCCAAGTAATGGTAAAGCTACTTTGATTGAGGGACCAAAGAAGAAAAGGCAAAGAGGTTCTACTCCAAGGCCGATGCAATTTGCTATCAATGCCTATGATGCTGATATTCATTCTTCAAAAAGGGCTAAGCCTTCCCAAGCAACTACTGATGTGCCAATGATACTTGTCATCGATGAGTAGGAAACTAAAGAAACCTCTCTTCTTCATAAAAGAGACAAGTTCTCCTCCCTCTTTAAATGTACTAGAAGAAATAGCTCACGTGAAGAAACCTCCACTACCATTGTCATCTGATCCCTCTCTAAAGGGAGGTGAAGAAGTAATTCCTTATCCAGCCAATAGTGAAGATATGTTGATTAAACTTATCTCTACAGCCAAGTAGGCTAGCAAAAAAGTTTAAGGTGGCTGCTAATGTAAGAACTACACATTATATTTCTCATTCTTTCTTATCTTGAACATGTATTCTAATGTAGTCTTCCTTTTGCAGAGGGAACATGAAGTTGATTGTGCCATCAGAGTATAGCAGTTCTAAGCATTCTTCTTTAACTCCTTTAGGGCAAGAGGACGGTACTATCCTAGAGGATCAAGGAGACGATCCAATGGCAGCAATAGTTGTTGCCACTCCTGTGAGTCAGTATATGTCTCTTCTGCATATTGAAGGTCAACTCGCATCTCCTCAATAAGATAACCCTGATGAAACAATCCCTGTTCCTAAGGAGACTAGTTTGTAAGGACTTCACTATTTCAGTTCCGATCAACAGTCCTCTGGCCAAGCAGATCAACTGAATAAATCATTTCCATCAGTTTCTTCTATGAACTAGGTAAACTTCTACTTTTTTCATTTGTCTATATCATCCTTGTATTTTTCTTAATAAAATTTTCTTCTTTTATTTGCAACCAATGCCTTAATCTACCTATCACATTTCTATCTCAGGTTCTGATATTTAAGATATTTATCAAAAGGCAAATGAATTCATAAAGGGAGTTGACTTAGTATCTTCTTCCATTATCTTTCTTCCTCCTATCTGTGGAGCTTTGAAGAAAGAATTTTCACATTTCTTCAAATTGCTTGAGCTTTCGTTCGATCAGCTTATTCAAGATGATCCTTCTATCATGGTTTCCTGCATAGCCAAAGTTTCTGATGCCTCTTCTGCTTACTTCATAGAGCAACAACAACAATAAACGGCCTATATGAGTAACCATCTCCAAACTACAATCTCGTCAGCTCACTCTTTTCAAGATGAAGTCAAGAGTAAGATGAACTTCGTTGATTTTGAGAAAGACTTTGCTCCTCAACTTTCTTCAAGTAAAGAGAATGAGGACAAAGTTAAGGCATAAAGATGTTGTCTTACTATAGGAAGATATACGGCTTAGGGAAAGGCTGTTAAGGATAAGTGAGGATATAGCTAAAAAAAAAGCAAGAAAGAGAGACTTTACTTCTAAGAACCAAGGAATTGTTGGCTAGTCGCCAAGATGGGAATTGTAAACTATTGGCTGCAGCAGAAAGTTAGAGACATGTCCAACAACAATTGAGGTTGCTATCAAAAAAATGGGACACCTTCAAGCTTTATTTTCCTTTAGTTTAGTGTCTTAAGGAAGTTATACAATCTTTGTGGCCTTTTTTTTTATTTTTGTACATATGTAACCACTTGGCCTTTTGATTAATACAAAAGATTTTTTCTTTCCTTAAGGCCCATAACTCTTGTTGTTATTTATTCTTTGGATTAAAAACATTGATAGTGGCTTCTACATACATTATGTCTGTCGATTGCTACTTTGAAAACTCTCTATGTGTTTGGATGATATTTCTTAAAATATATTCCATTTATGGGCTTTTAATGCCATTTGCCTTTTAGAGGTTGCAAATGATAGGCCCTATTTTATAATATTTTGTTAAACACGTCTTTCTAAAAAATACTTGGATGGTCTACCAGGAATTCAACCAAACTACCTTTTATGTCATATATTTGGAAACAATATCCATGCAAGGCAAGGATCCACATCTCCATTATGCCCCTCAATAGAGGTCTTGTGAGCATATATATAACTATATTAGTTTAAATAATAATGCAAACGATGAATGAAAGTAAATAATGAGTTAATGTTATTGTTGAGAAGTATAAAAGCTAAACAAAGTCCTTCTATTGCTGAGTAACTTAATGTCCTACTCAATTAATAGACTTTGCTTGCCCATGGCTTTTGATTATTGCCTTATGCAAGTTGGCTACCAATGAATCTCTTTTCTGCTGAGATATACAACTTCAATGGCTAACCTTTCTTTGGTGGTGTCAATACTACCAGCTTTACCAAATATTCTTTGACTTTTTCAAGAGCCTTCTGGTATACATCCTCTCATTTGAAATCCATTTCTACTTAGCAATTTTCTGATGTATCCTTATGTTTTGGTTTATGCTTTCGGGGCCACTTTATAATACACATTTAGCCCAATTGATAGAGACTTCACTTAATGCGTTCATTTTCTTCCAAGGTATATGTAAATGACCTTGTCAATATGGCTTTAACGATAGTCATCTTGCCAATCCATAACCTCTTGTAGGACCTATTCATCGATTTATTTAGACTTTTCACTTTCCAACATTGGCTGCAAGAAACCAGACGTAACCAAGTCATGGCAGATCTAATGTAAGTTTTCTTCAACATATTTGTTGAATTGGATTTTGCAGTTGTTTTGCCCAATTGAAGTTAAGTCCTTGTGATAGAACTAGGCTTCCACATGGTGTACATTTGTAGAGAATGTATTGATATCAACCCAATGCATTTCTATCCAGTTTCTTCCTTCATCTTCTCTGTCGGTCAAGAAGATTATTGCTTGATGTAGGGATAATGGCACACAACCATTGGTGTGTGTCCAATCTCTTTCTAGAAGAGAATTGAAGTTGGATGATGAATTCACCACAAAGAATGTTGTTATGGTCTTTCTATTTCCTACTTGAATTTGTACAAATAATATTCCTCTTACAGAGGATTACCCTCTAGCAAAGTTAGTAAATGTTATGTCAGTGTGAAGTAGGTTTTCATCTCCTTTGTTCAACACTTTCAACATCCTTGAAAGTATAATGTTGACCATTGCCCCATTGTCAACCAAAACTTTGTTAACTGTTTGATCATCAATGTAAGCCTGTATGTACAATGGTCTCAAGTGCTTGACTAGTTCTTTTCTGGGGGAATGTAACACCACTATATTTGCCCCCAAGATCCCCACTCTACACTTACAGACCTTCCATCAGGTCTAGGTTCATTTACAGTTTCTATGAAGATTGTCATTGATTCAGTGTTGTCTTCTATATCTCCCAATAATTGGTTTAGTTGTCATGGCGGAGCCTTAAATGCTTTAAGTATAGCCAAAATCATGTTACACACTGCATCATCTCTAAAGAGAGGTTTTATGTTTTCAAACTCCATGAGCTCTTCTAATTATTTTTTTTCCTTTTGTTGATGGATGTTCTAGTATTTTCTTTGCCTCTCCTTCAAATAGATTTAAAATCTGTTTGGACTTAACCATCTTTGAATCAAGGATGTCCTACTTTGTCTGGACTTCCTTGATCTCTTTTGTCCATGTGGAATTTTTTTCCCTGTCGATGGACTTGGCTTTGAATAGGCCTTAAGGGGAGTACAATATTGCCTGCTCGTCCAAGTGGAAAACTTTATTTGTTCTCTCCTTTTTTAAGTCCTGCTAAGTGTTTGATACCATGCCCCCTGCAAGGGAATTTTGGATGCTTAATATGGTACCATTTCTCATCATGAATTTTAGTAGGATTTACTATCCTAGATCAAACCTGTGTTTTTGGTTTTACCTTTCTTGTTGTTCTTGTTTCTTGATTTTCTAACAAACACTTTTCCTAGCCATCGATGGTCCAGCAAAATGGTCCTTCCTTTATAACCACTCCTTCTTGGCTTGGCCTTGGTAACTAATGTTTCTTGAGATGCCTTGATTCTCAAGAAAATAATAAGGACCATGCTGAAGCTGGTAACTTTCTTGTAGTTTGAAAATTTATGGGTCTGCACCATTATCTTTTCGATGCCATTATAGATCTAGACATCTCCTTACCCTATGGAGTTGAATTAGAGGCTCTTATCTATAAATTCTCTTACCACATCATCCAATGGTATATCATCTGACTTGACTATTTCTTTGGCACACTTGGTTCTTCCTCCTTGAAACCAAGCTTGTTGTGGATTGGTGTCGTCATCTTGGGAACAATCCTCTCATTACACACTACCAAACTGGCAACCTTCTTGTCTTCCTGAAAATTAGCAAATAGCATATTAATATCTTTGTCCATACCCATGATTTCTTCTTCTTTCTATGCATGCTTAAGCATTCTTTTTTGGATTAAATCCTGCACATGATTTCTAAAAGTAATGCAATTCTTAGTTGAATGCCTAAATGAGTTATGTCATTTGAAATATTCTTTTTCCATTCTATCTTTTTTGGTGTGATGTTATATTCTTGAGACATGACAATAAATTTCTAGTTGAATAAGTCATCTATCAGCCATCGATAGATCAAAGAAATATTGTTGATAGGTTGAGGGTGCATCCTTCTTGAAAGGATGGTTATATGACATGTTCACATGATCCTCAATCTTTTTCAAGGCATCACACATAATTGGTGATTTTCCTATGACCCGTGTCCTATCGATTTCAACTTCTCCACCGAAGTCTTGGAAATAGTCCCAAGTGAACTAATTTTTATTTGTTGCCTTGAAAAACATCTCATATCTGGTAGCCTTGGCTGAGATTTCAAAGAGATCTTTGAACTCCATTCCCTCGAATTTCTTTCTTAATTCAAAGTTCAAACCATTTTGGACCAATTTAACCAATTCAACTTCAACAAAGTAAACATGACATTTGTTTTTGCCCTTTTTGAATTTTTTAATATACTGTATACTGCATATTCATTTGATTTTTGCCTTAATCTTGACAGGTCTTCCATCGAAACCTCTAGTTCATTCCTAAATAATTGAGTATGAAACTGCTCTTCCATTTCTAATCAAGTTTAAATTGAATTGGTAGGCAAATTAATGAACCAAGCAAAGGTTGCTTTAGTTAAAGATTGTGGGAATAGTTTCATTTTCAAATTTCCACTATTTCTAACTTCCCCACATTGGAAAGTAAATATGCCTATGTGCTCGATTATCGATTGATTTTCTTCACCAAACTAAAGGTGAAATTCTAGGATTTGATATCCCTGTGGCAATTCCTCATAATCATCCCATGGTGGATATAGTTTCCCTAAACACTGACCTTTCAATTTTTCTAAGGTCATGATCATACAAATCTTCAATCATTTTGTTAAAAGCCATGTTTTGCTAGCCTTCTAAATTTTCAAATGAGTCAAAGGGTTGCTCCTGACTTTGGGTTAATTTCCTCTATTGGTTCCAATGAGGAAATTCAGGGGTTGTCCTTGGCCTGTTTCTGTCCCTAAGATTTCTTCTTCAGAAGAATTTAGGGAACATTTCAACAAGTTCCCCATCAAACACAATGTTAAAGTGATTTTGGTTTAGCGTGCTTGGTATCTCATTGCTTATCATTGGTGGTGGTTTTTGATTTTTCACAGGAAGTACCTCATGATTGGTGTTTTCTTCTTCCACTGTTTGTTTTCTAATGATGGTGGTTGATTTTTAATTAACTAGTCCTGATATTAGTGTCTGGACATTCATTAATTTATGCATGACATTAACTAAGTGTTGTCAAATGCTAGAATTAGGATTATGTAGTACATGTTTCAGGTTCTACACAAATTCTTACATCTGCAAACTATCTTGGTCACTAGATTGCCCATTTTTTGGATTTGCAAACTCTACTGGATTGGAACTTGAACTTGCTTCATGTTTGCCACCGTTTGGCGTCATTTCCAAAGTTTCATTATTGCCAAATACAATTTTGTCTTGTTTCCTTGTTCGAACCATTTCCTTGATCCAAGTTAGTAATGTTGTCCCACTAGGCATGTCAAAAGAGTATTGCTCTAAAATCTGCTGGGATCGACAGATATATCCTAATCGATAAACAAATTTCAGGCGATTGTTGTAAGTGTCCAAATGTCTTGTTTCAGGATTTCATTGGACGAAAAATAATGAACAAACTCAGTGTAAAGAACTAATAAAAAATATTCCTTTATTAATTCAATCAAAATGACTTTGGTTACAAAAAAGACTGAATAAACATCCTTGATTACAACACTAATTGTTTCCTAAAACTAATCTAAAACTACTCCTAATAATGCCCAAATTGTGGGTCATTGGGGGTTTGAGTGTATCTTTTATTCTCCACTAAATGCCCTTTTTTGACCATTGTCTTCGACGATTTTGCTCCCATCGACGATTACGGACTAGTAACTTCCAGCTAGTTACACTTTATTTTCAAATATGGTTGTTAATGATGCACAAATTGAGTTTGCACACCACTTGTCAGATAAGCAATAATAAATGCAGTAATTAAGTAGAAAGATAAAGAGACACGAGAATTTATAGTGGTTCAGTTAACGTGACCTACGTCCTTTTTGAATGGTTAGGGTCGTCGGGGTATTTTATTACTTCAAGTGTATTGGGAGTGTAGAAAATTACAAGCTTAGAGAGATAGGAGAGTTGTGCTTGACTGAGTGTGATGCCCTAAAAGTGTTGACAGGGCTTACAATTTAAAGTCGCCTCATAATAGATTTGGGCGAGTTCTTAGTAACTAAGTGGATAATATGGTCAAGCTGGCAACCTCTTTTCAATGGGTGAGGCAGTTACGGTACTCTCCGTAAGACCTGGTCAAAGGATGACGTGGTGGTTGACTTCTTCCAATGCAGAATGGATAAGGCTCTTGGGATGACCCTTACTCCAAGGTGGCTAGGATGAACCTCTCAGAATAAGTGTTGCTCCAAGGTGGCTAGGATAAACATCTTGGATGAGCCTTACTCCAAGGTGGCTAGGATGACCCTTACTCTAAGGCAGCTAGGATAAGCCTTCTTACTCCCTTGGCGAGCTTCACTGGGCATGGACCCATTTGGGTTGGATACTGAATTTTTATAAATTGGGCTTTTATTTTAAACTGGGATCGTAGCATGAGTTGGGCCATTGAGCCTAGTCCATCATTTTCCCCCCAATGCCCTATGTCGAATGGGACACGGAGATGAGGGTATACGGTTGAGTTTTGAATTTCAATTGAACAAACTATTGGAAAATTTTTGGGAGGCCAAAACATATATTTCTAGGCCTTTTTGGGCTTTTAATAGTGTATGTGGTTGTGCATTTTGTACGGCTCATCGAGAGCTTCAATTTTACATATTATGGGCCCCGTTTGGAGGTGGGCGAGCTGGTTGTGCGCATAGGAAGGGCTAATGCACTAGCTACTCGCGCAAGAAGGGCACCTGCGTTAGTTGGGCGCACAAGAGGGGCTGTTGTGCTGGTTGGGAGCGCAGGAGAGGCTGCTGCGCTGACTGGGCATGTAGGAAAGGCTGCTGCTTTGCCTGGGCACACAAGAGAGGCGATGGGTGCCAATGGAGTGTCCCCTGTGGTGTTAGGCCCTGCTGGAAAAGCACCCATGTAGCTGGTCATTGCTGAAGGGGCGCCCATGGTGCTGGTCATTGCTGGAGGGGCGCCCATGGCATTGGGCGCTACTGGAGAGGCGCCTAAGGGGCTAGGCGCTGTTGGAAAGGAGCTTATGATGCTGGGCGCCACTAGAGAGGCGTCTATGGTGCTGGGTGGCACTGGTTAACGATTTTGGAGCATTGTTTGGGGACAAATATAGGTAGGCCTTGTTTGTGCTAGGTGTTAAGTGCAGGAGTGCTGCAGTAAGGAAGCGGAGGTGCCGGATGGTTGAGGCTCGATTGTTGACATTCAATATAATGTAGACCAGCGAGTTACAAATAGCCTGATTTTTAAAAGCTTGCATAAAGATGATAAAAATAATGTTATTCCAACATCAAAATATCTAACATGATTACCTGGAGAGAGAGACAGACTGCCTGCGTGAGATCAAAGATAGAGTTTGAGGATTGCTTGTGAGAGAGCTGCACCTTTTGAGATCGAGCTTTCAGCGACTCATGAGAGAGCCCCTAAGCTGGAGGTCTACGTTGCATGCTTGAGAGCAAAGCAGAAGCCATGATTTTGGCGACCCATGAGAAAGCCGCTCAGTTGGAGATTTAGGATGCCTGCTTGAGAGCAGAACAGAGATAGGCAAAATTTTTTGCCATCCGAGAGAGAGTCGTTAAGCTGAAGATATAGGTGTCTTCATGAGAGTAAAGCAGAGGCCAAGCTTTTGCCGACCCGCGAGAGTGCCGCTCAGCTAGAGATATAGGCTGCTTGTTTGAGAGCAGTGCAGATGCCAAACTTTTGGCGATCGTGAGAAAGCCACCCAGCTTAAGATATAGGTTGCCTGCTTAAAAGTGGTGTACAGGCCAAGCTTTTGATGACCTGTGAGAAAGCCGCTTAGTTAGAGATATTGGATGTCTACTTAAGAGTAGAGCAGAGATACGTCAAGCTTTTAACGACTTGCGAGATGATTCACCTCGCCTGGACCTGTTGATTTTCTTAGCATTCATATATTTTGGAGCTTTTACAATAGTTCTATCATGCTTTTTGGTGGTCGTTTCATTACTGAAAAGAAGAAACTTGGTGAACAAAGAGGTCTCCCAAAAAGGTGGTCATGGTGACTTTGTTATTGGGCTTCTCGATTTGGAGGACCTCCTCGTTAAAACAAGTGAGGTAACTCCTCAAACTCTCATCTTGATCCTGTTTTACGCTGAGCAAATGAGTGATAGACTTTTGCTGGCGGCGTCCACCAATGAACTGTGCCACAAAAGATCTTCTTAGTTCTGCGAAGGAGCCTATGAAGGCTGAGAGGAGTTTAGCGAACCACTGTCGGACAGATCCTTTCAAGGTAGTTGGGAAAGCCCTACACATAATTTCGTCAAGAACATTGTACAACTGCATTAATGACTTGTAAGTTTCAAGGTGATCAAGTGGGTCTTTTGTGCGGTCAAAGGTTTCGACAAATGACATTTTGAACTTTTGAGGAAGAGGGTAGTTTGTCACATCTGGCACAAAAGGTGTGTCAATTCGCTTTATAAGGTACTCCACAGTTTTTAGTCCTTGTGCCTTTATGGCATTGAAGACATCGTACAGTTGATTCTGCACTTTTTTTATTTTTTTATCCCAGTGATTTGGGGCTCCTGTGGAATTGTCATGGAAATGGATCTCATGCTCCACACTTTGATTCTTTCACTCATCCTCTTGAAAATGAGGGCCTCCACCATGAGGAGTGGGAGCTGGAGGAGGAGGTCGAGACGTTTCATAGTGCAGGGCACCCAAGTGGGGAAATCCTTGACTCCCAAGGCGTGGAGCTCCTCTAGCTTGAGGTCCCACAGGCTGTGCTTCTCTTTGTTGTCTAGCGAGCATCAGTTGTAGGATCTGTTGATTCTGGGCTATGAGTTGTTGTATTGTCTCTAGCATTTGAAATAGGATTGGTTGGTGGAGGAACAACCTCCTTTTCTCGTGGTGGACTATCTGCAGGCTAATTTATGGATCTGGTGGTAATTTGCATAGTTACAACAAGAGATGTACTTAGGTGAGAATTTTGTCGTTTCCCACAAACGGCTCCAAACTGATGATACACAAATTGAATTTGTACACCACCTGTCAAATGAGCAATAATAAATGCTGTAATTAAGTAGAAAAATAAAGAGACATAAGAATTTATAATGGTTCGATTAACGTGACCTACGTCCACTTTGAATGGCTAGTGTCGTCGGGATATTTTATTACTTCAAGTGTGTTAGGAGAGCAGAGAATTACAAGTTAAGAGAGATAGGAGAGTTGTGCTCGACTAAGTGTGATGCTCCCCAAGTGTTGGAGGGACTTACAATTTATAGTCGCCTCATAATAGATTTGGGCGAGTTATTAGTAACTTAGTGGCTAATCTAGTGGAGTTGGCAACCTCTTCCCAACGGGCGAGGCAGTTACGGTATTCTCCGTAGACCCGGTCAAAAGATGACGTGGTGGTTGACTTCTTACAAGACAGCGTGGATAAGGTTCTTCGAATGACCCTTACTCCAAGTTGGCTAGGATGAACCTCTTGGATGACACTTACTCCAAGGTGGCTAGGATGAGCCTCTTAGGATGACATTTACTCCAAGGTGGCTAGGATGAGCCTTCTTACTCCCTTGGCGAGCTTGATTGGGTGTGGACCCATTTGAACTAGAAACTAGATCTTTATAAATTGGACTTTTAATTTAAACTGGGTTCGTAGCATGAATTGAGCCATTGGGCCTAGTCCATCAGTTGTGGTAGATCATTTTCTGTTTTTCTTCAGATTTTTTCATGTGGCACTCTTTCAGTGTATTTGAACTACCAAGTGTCAATACACTGAATATTTATAAAATTTAATAATTTATATCCAAATAAGATAACGATAGAAGAGGAAAGGGATCAGAAGAAAAAGAAGAAAAAGAAGAACTAACCCAAACAAGTACTTAATTCCCCTATAGTTAGGGAATACAAATGCCCCAAAGCAAATAAGTACTCAAAAAGACAAACAAGTCACTGTAAGTAAAATGGTAAATAAGTATAATTCTCTAAGTCTACGTCTAATATAATGACAGACAATCTGATTCCCATTATGTTACCAATGGTGGAGATTGCACAATGATGAGAGGTACCAGTAAGGCCACTATAAATGGAGGTGAGGTTTGGAGTGTAAGATCGATGGTGGAGGGGTGGATTTAGGTGACAACAGTCGCTTTGGTGGTGAATTGAATGTAATATAACTGGTCATTAAGCACATGGCGTGTTTCAACCTAAGCATCCCTTTAGCCATTGTGTTTGTAGTTTAGGTTCTTGCTATCAGTTTAGACCATAAAAATGAGGGAGACTAGTCATCAAACAGTGGAAAAAACGATTGCTACATATAAATGGCATAAAATTTACTGAAAACTTATAATTTGGGTTGCTCTAGTACACATCCATGATCCAAGTGATTTGGTTGCAGTGACACCATCTCCTTGTAGTATTGAATGATGTACCAAATGTAGCTTGTGTGTAGTGTTTATGTCTGCGTCTTGTCGACATTGTTTGTCCTAATTTTAAGAGGAAACAGTTCTAGAACCCCATATTTGGGAGTAAAATCCCATAAAACAGTGATGTTGCATCATCACTAAAAAGGACAGAACCACCCTTTGGCTTAGGGGAGTCATGGCCCCCTTACAGTTTTAAAAAACCCAATACCTCCCTTAGGTTTTCAAAAACCCCATGTACGTCCCTTTTGGTTTTCTGAAAAAGCACCTATACATAGAATACTTCATTTTGCGTATTTGAAAAACTTCATGACATGACATTTAATAATTGTTGGAGATATAGTCTAATCTATTAGGGATTTAGTCTAATCTATTAGGGATTTCCTAATAGACCTATTAGGGTTTTATTTTATCTTTGTTTTACCTTTCTATCCTTATTTGACTATATATACATGGGCTCTACACTTAATTTGTATCCCTTTTCACTTACATCTATCTCAAGTTGGTATCAGAGCCAAAATCTAACCATTACCCTAACCAAACTACTTAGCCGCTGTCCCTCCTCCACCGAAATCAGCCATACTCAGCCACCATACCATCGGCAAAACACTACATATATATTATCACAACGACAACCATATATATTATCACAGGACCACCGAAATCATCACAGGACCAGGACGACAACTACAACCATATCCCTCTGTCAAACCTCACCGGCGATCAGCAGCCTCCATATTAAACCCAGTAACCGAACAGCAAACCAGGCCACACCCTCCGCCGACTGCCTCTCCATATTATACCCAGCTACAGCCACCTCTCCATCCACGCCGACAGCCTCAAACCAATACACCTACACCACCGACTGTCCACCGACTGACTCAACCGAAACAGCCATATACCAAAACCAAGAGCCACACATTGAATCGAACACACCGGACCTCTTGTCATATACCGAAACCAAGAGCCCCACATCGAATCGAACAACATATACCAACCTACTAAAACCAGCCGCTGTCAACCAAACCCAAGACATGTTAAACCGAACCCAACTCGCCTAAACCCAACACCCTTACCTTAGACCAGCCCACAACCATCAAACCAATAAGCCCAGACCAGACCACTGCTGGGTTCTTTCTGTTGGGTCGCGTTTTTTGGTTGTGGCTTCGTCCTTTGAATTATTCGTCACAATGCTGTCAGATTGCAGTATCTAGGCCTTTTAAGAGGGGTTAAATCCTATTCTCCGTTGACCTACTCTTGATGCAGTAGATCATCTATTTACATTAATTGGATTTCGGGCCACCATGACTTGATTATTTGGGAGCTTTCTGTTGGACCTTCTTTATCCGTCGCTACTGTTCGACTGAAGGTATATTGTTCTTCCTTATTTTATTCCTCTATTTATCTTAGAGTTGTTTTTCTGTCACGGGTGCCCTAGTACTGTTATGGCTACTACTGAAGGACTTGAGACCTCTACTGTTGACACCTCTACCGTTGAGACATCCTTTGGTACTTCTCCTTTTATGTTTGATCAGTATACAGTGCCTACTGGCACAGTTGCATTACCAGCACTGCCGGGTATGATCTCTCAGAAAGTTACGGCACAGTTGTTAAATGGTCGTAACTTCGCTGAGTGGTCTCGCTCATTACAGTTTTTCTTAGGCCGAGTAGGGAAGCTTGGTTGGCTGACGGGATCTAACCCAAGGCCAGCTAATGAAGACCCTGGATATTCTGCGTGGTTCTCTGAGAACTGTGCCATTCTTGGATGGTTATTTGGCTCGATGGAGCCATCTGTTTGCAGGATCCATCAGTTTCATAGCTCTGTTCCGAAGTTATGGAGCACATTATCAGAGATGTATTCCCAGTCCGGACGGGGAGTTCGTGTTTATGAGCTTTCTCAGGAGCTTTCATATGCTCGGCAGGGAGATATGACTGTTCAGGATTATTATGGTTATTTGACCCAGCGATGGCTTGAGTATGAGACTCTACGTCCTCTTGCTGCTATTCCGAGGATAGAGCCCGAGGGAGCAGCATTCTTGCATACTCGAGAGTAGGAGGATAGGATTCACAAGTTCCTTATGGGGCTTCGTGATGAGTTTGAGGGGCCTCGTTCCCAGATCTTGTCGATGTTGACACTTCCTTCGCTTTATGAGGTGTATGCGATGATTGAGCAGCATGAGCGCCGCGTCCGTATTGCATCACTTTCAGTTACGGCCTTGACTCCTCCAACTGACCAGATGGCCCTTGCAGCTGCTGTAGGATCTCGTTCAGGATCCTCAGTGAGGGGTGGACAGCGCTCAGACCAGCGCCGTCAGGGTGTCCCAGATCAGCGTAGACAGGGGGATACTCGTCAGTGTGATTATTGTGGTCGACCAGGACATCTCAGGGCTTCTTGTTGGAAGCTCCATCCGGAGCTTAAGCCACCTCCTCGCGGTCGTACTGCTGCTATTGCTGAGGTACCACCACATATTGCTCCTGCTGCTGCTGCTCTTACTGTTCTACCTTGGCAGAGTGATATGGATGCTATCACTTCCCGATTGGATATACTTATGTCTACCCTCACTTCTCAGGGTCCGACTTCTACTACTGCCACTACTACAGGTATATCCCGTGCCTTTCATGCTCGCACCAGTCCGTCTCCTCTTTGGATGTTGGACTCGGGTGCGAATGGTCATATGACAGGTGAGGCTCGTCACTTCACCACTTTTGATGAGCAGTTACATACACAGGTTCAGCTAGCAGATGGGACACATGCCCCTATTGTTAGTAGGGGTACAGTCCGCCTCCCAGATGGCTTTACATTACATTCAGTTTTTCATGCGCCAAAGTTGGCCATGAATCTATTATCCGTACATCAGTTAGCCAGAGATTTTTACTGTGCAGTTGTGTTCTTATCTGATTCATGTTATTTGCAGGACCTGAGTACCAGGAGGATTATTATCAGGGGACATGAGAGAGATGGATTGTATTATCTAGGCGATTCACCTCCAGTTTCACCAGTTCCTCCACTTACATCACCTCCACCTACATTACCTGCACTTGCTTGGTTTTTATCTATTCCTAGCTTGCATGCTAGTATTTTACCTAGTACTTGTCGTTATGATTTTTCGTCACAAACTGTTAAGTTGTGGCATGACCGTTTTGGACATACAAATTTTAAATATTTATGTATGTTGTTTCCTGCTTTGAACAATGCTTGTGTTGATGGTAAACTTGACTGTGTTATATGTTCTCTATCGAAACATGTTAGGACCAGTTATATTCCTCGCATGTATCAGTCACCCAAGCCATTTGACCTAATACACTCTGACATTTGGGGGCCCTCTCCTGTTACTGCTCTGTCAGGTGTTCGATATTATGTGACATTTATAGATGACCATACCCGTTGTACTTGGGTCTACCTTTTGCATAGGAAGTCTGATGTACTCCCGATAATCACTCAGTTTCTCCAGATGATTAAGACACAATTCGATGTCATGTTCGTGCTCTTCGATCGGATAATACCAAAGAATATGTGTCTGATACCTTAGTATCTCACCTTTCTTCTCAGGGTATCCTCCAGCAACTCACTTGTCCATATACTCCTGAACAAAATGGAGTTGCTGAAAGGAAAAATAGGAGTCTGATGGGGATGGTACGTTGTATGCTTAGAGGTATGGGGGTACCTAAATCTTATTGGCATTTTACAGTTTTGACTTCCACCTTTCTGTGCAATCGTACACCGAGTCGTGTTCTTCAGCATAGGACTCCCTTACAGGTCTTATTCCCTGAGCGGACACTTTTCCCGGTCCCCCCTCGTGTTTTTGGTTGCACATGTTTTGTTCAGGATATGTCTCCTACTCGTCATAAGCTTGATGATAAAGCAATTCGCTGTGTCTTCGTGGGTTATTGTCATCAATCTAAGGGGTATCGGTGTTATGATCCTGTCAAGCGACGTATGTATCACAGTCTAGATGTGACTTTTCTTGAGCATATTCCTTATTTTTCTTCTAGTCCTGTGTCTCTCCCTCCAGTTGATGATACTCCCTTTGATTTTCCATTACCACAGGAGCCAGAGCCATTGGTCACAATTACTACAGAGTCATCAGTCTCTCATTCTCTAGAGCCAGTCATTCCTGTCCGTACAGAGTCACCTGTCTCTCTTCTTTTGCAGGTTTATGTTCGCCGCCCTCGCTCTCATCCCCCTGCTGATGTCCCCTCTATCTCAGGCGATGCAGGTAATCCGTCTCCATTCGTTGAGCATATTGATGCACCTGTTGTTAGTACTAATGAGATTGCATGTATTGAGCCAGTTAGTTTATCTGATGAGACATTGTCCGTGGAGGATGATGATTTAGGGCGTCGTTATCCACGGCGTGATCGTCGTCCAGTTGATCGTTATGGTTGGACCGCCAGGATTTTATATCCGATCTCTGCTTATGTTTCTTATGGTGATCTATCTCCTACATTTCGAGCTTATAGCATGGCCTTATCAGATACGCCAGTTCCTCGTTCTGTTTCAGAGGCTATGCGGGAACCCCAGTGGGTTCTTGCCATGCAGACGGAGATGGACGCTCTTCAGCGTAATCATACATGGGATATTGTCTCTTTACCTTCAGGGGTGAAGCCTGTTGGCTGTCGTTGGGTTTACACCCTGAAGTTTCTTACGGATAGTACTATTGATCGTCACAAGGCTAGGCTTGTGGCGAAGGGCTTTACTCAGGTACCAGGTCGTGATTTTAGTGCCACATTTGCGCCCGTGGCAAAATTGACTACTGTTCGGTTGATTATTTCTCTGGCTGCGGAGTACTCTTGGCCTCTTCATCAGTTAGATGTGAAGAATGCATTTCTTCATGGTGATCTGGATGAGATTATTTATATGGATGCACCACCGGGCTTTCGTGGTGAGGGGGAGTATGCTGGAAAGGTATGTCGATTGCGTAAGTCTCTTTATGGACTGAAACAGTCACCACGAGCCTGGTTCTCTCGCTTTAGTGATGTAGTCGTACATTTGGGGTTCACCAGATGTCATTCTGATCATACCTGTTTTATTCGACGGAATACTTCTAGACAGTGTGTCATCCTTTTGGTATATGTTGATGATATTTTATTCTGGAGATGATATTTCTGGGACTGCGCAGGTCAAGGTAGACCTTGGGAAGGCCTTCGATGTGAAGGACCTTGGATTTCTGCGATACTTTCTTGGGATTGAGGTTGCCCGTAGCAGTAGGGGTATTGTTCTTTCTCAGAGAAAGTATGTTCTAGACCTTCTCTCGAATACTGGGATGCTGGAGTGCAAACCGGCATCATCACCTATGATTCCAAACCTGAAGCTTACTGCTGAAGGTGAGGAGTTGAGAAATCCGACTGTCTATCAAAGATTGGTAGGTAGACTTATCTACCTAGCCAATACTAGGCCAGACATTTCATTCGCTGTTAGCCGAGTTAGTCAGTTCATGCACAGGCCGTGTCAGCCTCATCTTGATGCAGTTTATCATATTCTTCGGTACCTCAAGTCTTGTCCTGAACTTGGGTTGTTCTATGCATCAGGATCTCAGACTGATTCTCTAGCCTGTTATTCATATTCAGATTATGGGGGAGCGTGTGATGGCCGATCTACTACAGGCTTCTGTGCTTTTCGAGGGACTCATCTTATCTCTTGGAAGAGCAAGAAGCAGGCAGTTGTTTCCCGCTCGTCAGCAGAGACAGAGTATCGGGCACTAGCACTTGGCACGTGTGAAATTATCTGGCTACGATCGATTCTTGGCGAGTTGGAATTTTCAGTGACTTCTCCATCCACATTATATTGTGATAATCGATCTGTTATTCAGCTCGCTTCTGACTATGTACTACACGAGAGGACGAAGCATATAGAGATCGATGTTCACTTTCTTCGGGAGAAGGTTAGCTGTGGTATTGTCACTCCATTGTTTATGAGGACTAGTGATCAGGTTGCAGATGTGTTCACCATACCTGTCACTCTATCCATTCTCCGGGACTCTGTTGTCAAGCTTGGCTTGGTTGATATCTTTGCGCCTAGCTTGAGGGGGAGTGTTGGAGATATAGTCTAATCTATTAGGGATTTAGTCTAATCTATTAGGGATTTCCTAATAGACCTATTAGGGTTTTATTTTATCTTTGTTTTACCTTTCTATCCTTATTTGACTATATATACATGGGTTCTACATTTAATTTGTATCCCTTTTCACTTACATCTATCTCAAGTATAATCAAATGATGTAATTAAATGGATGAATTCTACTTTTAGACGAAGATAAGTGCTTGGACAAGTTTGATAACCAAAAGAAAAAAGTAGTGAATTGTTGTAAAAACAGGTTACAAACATGATATATAATAGAAGTAATGCACTGACTCACGATTAATTTTCAAAATCTTATCATGTAAAACTATTATGTATGATGAGAATAGTGGAAACAAGTTAATAGTGACATTGTCAAGAATACTCAATTTCATAATTGTTAAAATCAATTTTAGGATTTTTCAATCCAAACTATTGCCAACAATGGTAGTATATGAGAGTTGATTTTGATAGGTTCTGTACATTTGAAAATTTTCCATTAATGACAACTTGGGCAACAAGGTCAATAACAATTATTGATCCATTGTTTGGCCACTCAGTATAACATCTTAGCTCCAAGCCCGATCACCATAGGAGGAATGATGACCCACTAACAAGTTAGCACAAATGCATGGTGTACCACATATGTTGTATATTCAACATTCAAATCTACATGTGTATACGTAGCTGGGATGACGTGATATCACTATTATAATGAAGGTATACTCCTTTGACTATAGAATATCATGACGTGAATTCCTTTGCCTCTAAGGTAAAACAGATCGGGGAAAACTGCTATGTTTCTTTTCTCATGGTCATAAACCAAGGAACATCGAGGAATATAGTATTGAAGTGGTCTCCTATGCCATTTGATGCTCCTATTACTCATTATCCCCAAAAATGAAAATTTATTGCAGCTGCACTTCCGTCACAAAGCTCTTTTTGACACTTAAGAGTTAGAAATGGTATTGATTTTGCTACAATTTGAATGGAATTAAACTTCTCTGCATCCTTTGTCAGGTAAACTATATAAATGCACATGCTACTTCCACTATGATTGGTGACCTGGCTGAGGTGCATGCTATTAACAAGGTTTTCAAGAGCACATCAGGGATCAAAATGAATGCAACTAAGGTTAGCTCATTGTCTCTCTTTTATTTGTTTTTGTGCAGCACCATTTTCTCTATAATGTTAGCTTTGAGGAGAATATACTAATATTGCTCCCCCTTATAAGAAAAATACGTATATATATAGATATTTCTTTCTCGCAATTGTCAATTATTTTTTATGTCTCACTTGTGTTATTATGTTTCAGTCTATAATAGGGCATGGCCTTGGTGCTGCTGGGGGTCTAGAAGCTATCGGTATAATGAAAGCCATTACAACAGGGTGGCTTCACCCTACTATAAATCAATTTGTATGTGCTGCTTTGGATTTTACAGAGAATTTACTAAATCAATTCACTGACTTTCTTTGTGATAAATTATTTTAGTACAATTACTTTTCTGAATAGTTGCAAACATTCTAAATTTACTTTCATAATTTTTGTTTTTTTCCACAATGGATGATTACCCCTTTTTACCTGATAGTCCCATGGTTTTATTATATGCAGACATTTTGTACCTCTTAATGACTTTTGTTGAATAAATGCAGAATCCCGAGCCTTCAATTGAGTTCAACACTGTCCCAAACAAAAAACAGCAGCATGAAGTGAATGTTGGTAAGAAGTTTTGGCTTTTCTTCCCTTTCTCCTCCTCCAACCCAAACCCTTAGTCTCTTAATCAGTTGTTTTGCCCATGCACACAAGTTTGCTGATTTGAACTTTATCACAATATGCAGCCATCTCAAATTCTGTTGGATTTGGCGGACACAACTCATTTGTGGTTTTTTCTCCATTCAAGCCCTGATAGAGTTGTCTACATTTCTTGTTGATGAGAGAAATCTTTTCTTATTCAAGGCTTGGTTTAAAATTTTCGTAGAGCTTGCCTCATCTTCTTTTTGCAAGTTTCAGCTTAGTTTTACCCAAAAAAGTTTCAGCTTAGCTCAGCCAACATTTATAATTTGTTTCTAAGTAATAGATTTGGGTTTAACTCGAGTTTAAGGACTCACTTTTGTTTTTACCTAAAGAAGTGTTGGAACTTCTGAGGCTATTGGACATGAAATTTATTAAGTTTTAAAGTACGTAGTTGACAGAGGGATATTGTCCTTTGGGTTCAAGAACCTTCCAGCAGCATTTGTGTTGCTATTTGAAGCATTTTTTTCCCATATATTTGGCCATGTAAATGCTCTCTCTCTCTCTCTCTCTCTC